>JAGXJF010003933.1:0-66327 GCA_019208055.1 Stipa capillata | reverse complement strand
TAAAAAAATCTAACAAATAATCGAGAAAGCGCGCAATGCAAGTCAATAATCGTTTGACATTTCTCGAAGCAAACGTTTTGATACTTTTTGATATTATCTTTGACATTACGAGCAAAAACCGATATCATATGGTACGTAGATATTGAATTTTACCTTCCCATTTAGAGGCACTTCTTTGAGACAGTTGTTGTTTCAAATCTGACCAATATACTTCGATCCCGAGTCAAACTTTTTTTAACTCGAGATTCATTTAATTTGCGTACCACCCCCCAAAAATAGCAATCTCATTTTCAGATAAAATTGCCGCTTCTACCCCCCACCCCCACCTCCCTTTACATCCCGTAACCCAAAAAGGCTAAAATCCCTAAACACCCACCCCCCCACATTTCACAATAAACAACACCCATAGACATTTATAGAAAATAAACCTAAGATCAACTAAGCAAACGGAAAACTTACAATTAAACAAAGAGAAACCACCACTGACGGGCACAAAAGTAAGACCGCCGTTCATTCAGGAATATCCACTACCACTGCACGCTGTGCCACCACAAAGAAAGGACGGCCCGTAAGTTTTAGGGTTTAACACACACCAGCAATGAATGGGCACTAAAAGGAAAGACTGCCCGTCAAGTTAGGTTTAAACATACGCCCGACTGCAATGCGAAAGTTTAGTCCCACTCGCCTGAGCGATCAGAGCACATCATTACAGCATTGTAAAAGGGATCTGAGCTGCTCAGCCAGGGCTTCCGAACTACCAAGAAGAAACAAGTTACTCGATATGCCATCGGGCCGCCGCTGGTCCCTTGCGAGACATGGGCTTAGGGCTCGTGGGCCTGGAGCAGTGCATCGGGATAGGTTTCGGATGGACCCTGTCGGCGGTCCCGTGCTCGTTGGCCTTGGAGGGGCTCGGGATAGTGCCGGGTGTGCCCCAAAATCCACCTTCTTTCCTAATACAACAACATCTATACCACAACACACAACGCACACTCACCCAGTTAGAAATTCCACTAAGTTAAGAGGTGTACGTACTCTCTCTTAACTTGACGGTGCTCGGAAAAAAAAGAGGCTCGCCCCTGTTCAGAAGTGGTTTATGTAAAGTGCTCTACACCCAGGTCGAGATTCTCCTTTTGAGCTTACGTGACGGGCCCTCAAAGTTGTTGCCCGGTCATGTCAGAGTGTAAGTACTACTGAAGGGACATCAAACAGTAAGAAGCTGGCCAACGTCCAGTGGTTAACCTACCCCCACTGCTCACTGCACAAGCAAGTGTCATGTCCCAAATCCGACCGAGCGAGCAGCGCCATACCACACAGCTTCAAAAGGGTCAGATGCGGAAAGGGCATTACGAACTTTCTAGAAAACGTGTACTGATAATTCCATCGGGCCGCCGTGCGTCCCTTGCACGCGCGCGTGGGCTTTCGGGGGCCTGGGCGCTGTCTGCTCGGGATGACGGCTTCGCAGCCTGGTCCCCTGCGCGTGGCCCGGCCGCTTCGTTGGCCTTTGGAGCTGTGCTGTGGATCGGCTACGGTGTCCTTAGCTCCGCCACCACCAATTTCTATCCCTTTTTTATACGCTAAATCAGCAAATTTATCACTACACCAAACGTACTCTCCCTCGAGAAATTCCCACCAATGTTAGCGATCGACGGCCCTCTTGACTGACCACGGGCCGCTGGAAATGTTTGTCCTCCGTACAGCACTCACACCGTGTAAGGTCTAAAGGGCACGTTATCCGATGCTACAACTGACGGGACATCACTAGGTTAGTCCCGTCAGCAATCGTGTAAGGCATACTAACCCTATATACAAAAGTACCAATGACGGGCCACTCAAGTGTTGGCCCGTAAGCAGTTGTTTACAAGTAAACCCTAAAACCGTCCATCCCAAGTCTCTAATTATGTCTTTTAGTTTGCGCAAGTCAGTGGCAGTGTATGTGTACCAACAACCCTCCCTCCTTTTTAAATAAGGCACAGCAGGCCGGGTACGGCGGAGCGTGAAAACCCTCCAGACGCCCCTCTTCCCTCCAACACAACACAGTCGCAACGATGGTTCGTGACGACGCGTTACGACTAACGAATACAGTACAGCAGAGAACACTGAATGAGTCGACTACAACGAAGAATGTCCAGGCACTGCTCCGATCGACGTCAGTCAGTGGACCCTCGACGTCAAGAAGCCTCGTCCGCCAACCCGCGCCGCCGCATCATCCGGTTCGCCGCCGCCGGGCCACCGAAGCCCCGGACGCCCAACTGTCCGATGGTGAGCTCTGCCCTAGCGCCGACTGATCAGAGACGCCGCACGATTACTCACGTTGCCGCTACCTACGGCCCCCTCCGTGGTGCCGCATTCTGCTTGCAGCCGAGGACCACGTGGTGCGCAGCTTGTGAGCTCCTCCAACGCGCCATACAATCACGAGCATGCCCGACCTGGCGCAGAGCCTGTGAGCTCCCAATTCTCTCCCCGAGTTATAGGTTTCTGGTTCTCGTGGCTTGTCTTGCTGACGTTTGAGCTCAGGTCTATGAGATACATCAATACCTGCTGATGTCGCTCATCTGTGAGGTGTGGCTCCCTGTGTGTCATCTCATACTCTTCATCGAGCATTTAGCCCCGCTCCTCAGCCATATGTGTTAGGGTTTATGCACTTGGTGCTACTGGTGTGCTTAAACACACAGTTGAGGAAAAACTAGAGTAATGTTACAAAACCAAAGCTACCTACTACGATCCGACTTAAATTAATAAGTGGAAATGGTCCGCTAAGCCGATGATGTAACGCTTTGAAGCGCAAGGTATAGACATGTATATAGCTATAGAATGCATCTCCTTACACATTGTTATCTGATCAGACGGAAATAGATGGGCATTGCTTCTCTGTTAGCGCTTATTTACGGTAAGCCTTTGAAACCCGTGGCAGGCTCTAGGCTGGACGTTACCGATAATCAAACCAAAGTAGGGCACGTATAAAGCGAGTCAAGGGAAATTGACGTCGATTTATTATGCTTGTTGTTTTTTTCTGTTATGCTCTAATCAGGGGAGTGGTTCCCAACTATCTTTCACCCTCTCCTCCGTCCATTGAGTTCTCTTCCCCTCCTCCCCCCGGTAGCGTTCCCATTTTCCTGAAGAACGTTTCGGGCAGACACAGGTGAATGCATTATTGATGATGAAGATCAATGAACTCCTTACTGATTAACCCAATATTCGAAATACCCTACCCTTGCTTATGTACAACTAATCCCATCGTTCTCCATTCGCTCCAGGATGCACCCTTCCCGTTCAATCGTGCCCTCATGCCATTTTTTGTTCTATATCTTTCCCTCTCCCAGTACCTACCATTGTCTCCCCCCCTTCCTCTATCTTCTTTGTCTGCAAATAGATTAGAGTGTAACAATCAACGTGGTTGTAAAGACGTAATGTAGGATTGTACCCAATTTCTCCCTTTTTCCTCGCTTGTTTCAATTTGTATGAATGTCCATGAGATTGTTTTTTTTTTCCCTTATATAAAGTCATCTAAGATTGTTCCCAACTTCCTGTATAAAGCTATTCTATGATTGTTTCAATTTGATAAAGTATCTGCAGTAATTTTGTTCGAATATTTCAATTCTTTAGTTTCTCAGTTCCGGTTGTCTCTGATTTTCGGTCTAGTTTTTAACTATGGCCGCCAGTCAACGTTTCTCCTCTTTTCCCCTCCCCCTTTCCTCTTTTCTCTCCCCTTTACTCTCCTCCCCCTCCCCCCTTCCCTTGGGCGCACCGGATCGATGCCACCGATCTCCTGGAGGCCACCCAAGCAAGTTGCTCGAATGCGGCCAAGAACCTGCCCTCGAGCTGACCTGAGGCTCAAATTGCCCTCGAGCTGACCGAGGATCAACCTGTCGTAGCGGCCGTTCCCAGCTTGTGAATCCTAAGAGCAATCTGTTCACAACGAGGAGTCCAGCTCCGGCTTCTGCCTACGGGTCACGTTTACGGCATCCTGCTGTGGGCTTGACTTGAGGCAGACCGCGTTGCAAGGAGGATTTCGGTACCGACTCCAGCCCCGGCACCGCGTATCGTGAATAGGAGTGACAATGGCAAACAGTGCCGTACAAGACGTACTGTATTCCATCCCGTGTAGACGACGTCATACACGATCATGCGGAGAGTCCAATATAAGGCCGCTAAGGACCTTTAGCAATGCCTGCGGGTGACTTAGTGCCGCCGAACAAGCTGAAGATACCTGCAAAGAGCCCTTGGCCAGTTGGACCGAATAGTCCACGAAAAGATATCTCTTGACTGGAAACTGTGGGACAAGTACCCAGATCAACTGCAGTCCGACGACAAGGATGAAAAGTGAGGTTCGAAGCGATCAAAAAGCCTCTAAACCTAAACAGTGGTTCTACCGGGCTCTTGTAAGACCGGCGATTAACGAACACAGGATAAGTCGGTAGACGAGGATGGGGGACACCCAAGATCAGTAAAAAGAATGGTCGAAGTATATACAGAAGGAAGACTGGGACGAAATTCGTCGCTCAATATAAGTCGCAGCCCAGCTCAATTCCAGGAGAAGAGCCGGTGGGGGAAAGAGCTTCGCAGGAAGAACACACCTTATGACCCACAAGCTCTGGATAGTCGTCGGACTATCTGGGGAAGAGACCGAAGGGGCCAAAGAGGACGAAAAATAAGCCGCTGGATTGGGCGAAATGCACCTCTACTTGTTTCGCGAACATTCTAAGGAGCCCGCGCGCGAGGCGTACATAGGGCGCACACAAGGTGACCTAGGCGAACGCGCAGGCAGCCGGAAGCTCACAGGACTCACCGCTCACGAGCTTCCAAGATTTCGGAACGAAGATCTTGGCGGAATGGATCCGACAGAAACCGCGAGCACCTGCACGTGGGCCCGTGTAGGTAGGCGGGCGCGTGCGGGTGATGGCGTTAAAATGGGATAAGGTATTTCCCCGAAAACTCCGGGGAGCCGCCCGCCCACCAGGAGCTGTAGCTCTACAGTCCATTGAGGAATATTTTTTTGGACCACTTGACCCCGAGAGGGAGCAGAATGCGCCGACGATCCCCCCACCCATGCCGAGCAGTATCCGTTGGCTAAGTATGCACGGTGCGCCGCAGCGCAAGGCAGCAGACGAGAAAAAAAAGTGACTTTTTTTTTTTTTCCCGCTAACCAGCCTCTAGGATGGAGCAGCTGCGCATCCACCTCCGGACGGCGACCCTACCACGTGTGTAATTCCCCGATCTACAGCATCACCCAGTAAGTCTCTAGGTTCCGATAAACGAATTGATGTAGTTATAGTACGAGTTACTGTTGTCCTCATTTTCGTAATCCAGTGAGACGGCACGATCTATCCTTGTTTCAGCAGGAAGCCACCAGTATGCACACACTCACGGTGCAGATTCCGCATGAGAGGTCCCCGGTGGCGCTTCTCAGGCTAGGTTTTCCCAACGGCGGATGGGGTTGGCCCCCTTCCGCCCCCCCTTCCCCCGCCCCCCCCCCCGCACCCCCAGATCCCCCCCCTGCACTGTGTTCCTATGTCGTGGGTTATGCCACCACGCGCTGACAAGGTTCAAGGTCGACCTCGGCCTCAATGATACACGAGGTGTTTAGTCCCTGTCCCCCCGAAGAGGAGCTGACGAAGCTAGGGCAGTGCAAACAAACTGCTTCATCAAGTGGCCGAAGAGCCAGTCACTATCAAAAAAACAGAAGGCTGAGTCAATATCCATCGCACACGAGAGCCCAAAGATCCAACAACCACAGCTCCAGACAAGATTCTGGACAGAGGCTACGTTGGGGCTAAGCCAATCAACACTCCGTCTTAAAGACCTGGCAGGACCATTTTCCGTTTTTTGTATTTTTCGAGGGACCAGACATGTCACCAATTTTGCGAGATCCACGGGAGTGTCGGAAAGCCCTCCGAGGTTCAAGGCGACCCCCTGGATCAAACGCAGGGGGATAGATTTTCTCTCCGACCACCACGATAGCTTGGACACGCTTGGCGAAAGCAGACGTTGGCGGCAGGAAATGAGCCCGGATGCCGGTTACACCAGAGGCAAGAAAAACAAAAGAGACGGGACGGCACGGCTGAGAAGGAAAGAAAGGAGCATGAGGCAGAAAACCTTATCCTTTCAAACATCGTCTAGTAGAGATTCATCCATCACGGGCAAAGGGCCTATCCTGGTGATACCACTCTACGAAATCTCAGGTCATGGTACTTGCTCCCACAGGATTGCAGGATGGACCCCCAATCTGTCGGAGAGACATGAAGAGCAATGCTATAAGCGAATTTACCTGCAGATGTCCACGGAGATCCTGGTTAATTTGCCAATATTGGAAGTGTGAATGGTGGAGTGCCAAAGGAATACAGTTTTGTTATGCATACATGAGCCAAGACACCTTTCGGAACATTGTTTTTTCAACTTTGAAGACATATTCCACATGTACCAAACCTCTATAGTCTCGACACTCACATAGATAGGGGCTATGGGCTCTGTACCAAGCCCAAGAGTGCAGACGTCTTCGGGACTCCCATTAATTTGGCATAGCGATCCGAAATATGCATGAATGCACGAAGGCTATGCCGTGGACCCCAAGAGGGTCAAGGAGTTTTTCAAATCGAAAGTTACCTGTCGAATGCATTACGGTGGCTTATTAAGGGACATACGGACTGCATACTAGCCCCCCTATAACCCTCTAAGTACTAAACCTAGCACGTGTGAGTTTATTTTATGCGTTTTTCTCCCCACCCAGCTACGCCCCCATCCCCCCCCTTCCCCCCACCCCCCCCTGCCCTCTCACTTACGCATCTCCCACCCGGCGTCCTTTTGTTCCACTTTACGCAGCGACCCACTGGGTCCTAATTGCGATAGTTCACAGCTGGGTGGCCGAGCCCCTCACGCCTCCTTGTGGAGGGCTGTGACGAGGTCTGGACTTACAGGCTTTTTACTTGACTCCTCGTCGAACAACGACCAGCGGACTTCACAAATATAAATCTAAGATTCTGGCTATGTCAGCCTTTTCTTTTTTCTAGAGACCAAGTTCTTGGTGCAGCATCAAAAAATACCCCTCGGGAAAGCGAACACCAAATTGGTACACCATTAAGCAAGTTCCCTTGCAGATGTTCACGCACGGAAGGTTCCGTGTACATGTGGGTACTACACCTGCTTCTGCACCATATTGGACCTATTCTCGTCCTGGTACAAGACATCAAGCATTGGAAAGATATGAAAGAAACTGAAGGCTGGATCGAGCTGGGAAGTCCATATGTACGACTCGGCAAGACAGGACTTTGCTCGGATCCACACAAAGTCTTCGCCATGGGACGCAGTCACTCACACCTTGAAGTCATCAAGCCAAGGGGGTCGAATTCGAGCGCGGGCTCCCACGAATGTCCTGGACTAGCCAATACCTTAAGCGGGAAGCAATATGAACTGTTTGTTTACCTGTAATTGAATAAACATTGTTTTCATTACTGTTGCTTTTGCTGACTGTTGTTGGAGTGCACATACTATATATGTGATTATATAATAGTTATGCGATAAGATGAGACTCTCGGAATGCAATAGTTCGTTAGCCTGTGGAGTTAGGAATAAGTGTCAATACATAGTCCTATTATTATGTAATACATCTAAGTTTTCTCTATTACCTATAAGATCAATTTCAGGTTAGACGGGACTTCCTAACTTCAATGACGGTGAATATTTTTCCTCCCCTCTCTTTTTGGAAGTTGAACTCTCTACTGTTCTCGGGCCTTCCTAGCGACCGTCCAGCTAATGATAGACAATAGGAGCCCTATTGGAATAATACCTCTCCTGACATCACTCTACCCTGGACCACCGCCAGTTCAGTTGCATAGATATACCATATTATCGCAACGGGATTTATGACGCGCCCGTCAGTACTGAGACAACCAGTGGTGCCCGTCGGTAGCAGGAATAGGATATCTCCTATGACGGTCCCTCGTGTGGCACGGTCAAGTAGAAATTAACCAGTACATTGATCGGACCTGTTATGAACCGTCAGTGTTGCCGAGCTGCTATCCCCGTGCCACTACATTCCAGGGTGACGGGGGCCCCCCTCGTTCAGTCAGTAGAGGGGGTTTGCGACCAGTCGTAGTTCTGACCTCCCCTCCCCCTTTTGTTTTGCCTGCAGTATGTGCCTGTTCCTTTAATATACCTAAACGTTTCAGATAGATCTATTCCTAAAATTTACAAACAAACATTGCACCAAATATAAACCTGCCAGAGTGTCATTTACTGGGATTATTAAAGGTTTGACTATAAAAAATCTATACTCCTTTGTGATAAATTGTGCTAGAAAGAGTGGATGTACATAACTTAAAAAATCATATCATGCTCCCTAATGTAGAGGTTAAAAGGAGGAATCCCTAGGTCACCAAAGGATCCTAGCTCTTTCAAAATTAGCATCCATGGGAAAATTTACCTTCCTTAACTGGTAAATGCAATCTCAACCTTTTGCAAGTGAGGAAACGACCCTTCGGCATGCTAACATCCACAACCCAGCACACCTTGTGCCATAAATTTAGTTATGCTGGGACATCGGAAATAACTTGCCTCCATTTTTCGTGGAAAATCACTGGGCAGTCAGATGGCCTAAAGGTTCTAGGAAGGGGGAGTAAATTTAGACAAAATCAATTAGATCGATTCAGAAGCATCCCTCCCAGAACGACTACAAGTGTCTCCATATTTTGCTCCTCCAAAATTGATATAACACCTTCATATTGGATTCACTGAAACCTAATGGCCATGGGACATTCAGAGATGGGCCTAAAACCGCTCAGATTGGCCCCAACTAGAAGGATGGCAATCAGTAGGTAGAGGGCTCGCTCAAAGAAAAGAAAGGTATTGACCTCAATAATATCTACTTTTCCTAATGTAAGGTCGTCCTCTGTGGGAGCAAAATAGATTTCCGTTCGAAAAAATAAATTAAAGCACAATGAGGATAAGTTGAGAGGTACAAAAGCAGAGGCTGGTAGCATCAAGGGTTCAAGGAACAGGGATACGGCAATTCGAGTACTGTATGTAAAACATTAGCTTTTCATGTGAGGAGGTAGAAGCATAGTTCAACATTAATATCGGTAGTCTAACTGCATTTATCCCTCGCACATCATGGATATAGTGACCATCATACTTATTATGGGTCGTTGATTCAGATATATTATTCTTCCCTTTTTCCTTTTCCCCCCCCTTACAATATTTTTGAACCATCAATTTAACGGCAACTATCATCAAACATGTATTGTGTTAAAAATTACAAAAGGCGCATCTCTATGGCTTAAAACCAATTCGAGAAGAATGTTGGTAAAAACACATTTGACGTGAAGGTTCCTTCTCTCTAGAAGGGTTTACTTAAAATAATCGGATGAGTGCGCATTGTGTTATTGCATAAAGAAATACACACATTGATTTTCTTTCTTTTCACTTCATGTACGATGATGAATCTAAAATATCTGGAATCTATCAACCCCCCATACAATCTAAACAGACACACAGTTCAATTGCATGTCTAAAGATGGAAGTTTTCGAGCTGGAAAGATCGTTGTGTAACACTACCAAATATTATGCTATTTTAGCCGGTCCTACAAGTTTGAAAAATACTGCCAACAAAAGGATTTTCCCCCTTTCAACACACTAAGTTTGCTTATATCTATGAAAATAGTTAAACTTCTTTTTCTTTGTATAAATCATCGCCATCTAATGACCTTATGGTCGTTCTATCTATTGTTATAGGATAATATATCCCTTATCAACCCTAGCGGGACAATCGATGGATAGAGATACTTACGGACCATGAAGTTCGATATCTCGAGGTCATCTGGGGGTCAAGCATCGTATCTAGCAAACTGCACCAGGACTGAAATATTTTATTTGCAGTTCACTTTGTTAGCTCGGATAGAGTGTATCACCGACAACCAACAGCCTCTGTTTTTGTGTTCCTACCCCTCTTTAGATATATCCAAGGCCAAAAGCGATCTCGGTTTATTTCTATTCTCCACCCTTTTTCCTATCTTTCCCTTTTTACTCTGATGCTTGTCTCTTTCTTTTCTTTCCTAAAATGCCTAGACGATTAGATGGTTTTGTGTTCTACATAGTGAAACAATTCTTCTCACTGTCAGTCATCCTGAAAACAGACTTCATCTATGCAAGATAATAACCACTTCTGTACTTAGCTGGAAATCAGGTCTATTATAAAGAGTATCATACATAAAAACCATATTGCTCATAAAATTGATCTTTTTCCCCATGAGTTGGTGAAAAGTGGCCGGATCTTTCTCCCCCCTTTTTTCCTCCTTCCTTTCTTATTTCATAGAGTCACTCATACCAGAAATCTATACTAGTAACTTAATAGTTTGATCATCATTTTAGGTATTAGTTTACTCTTTTTTCTTTATGGAGCTTTGGTTCCAAAACTTGTGGCTATCATAAAAAGGGTGTTTCAATATGAGGCACAATTTGTCATAACAAAGAGGTTATAATACCAACATAAGAAATATATCATCTTTTTCAAGGTACAACCACTCGTGTTGTTCACTCAATTGTTGTTTTTCGTTGTTGTTGAGACGAGATTATGGTTGGTATATGAACACTGTATAACATTGCCTCATAAAAACCTTTATGATAAACCTTTTGTGAAAATCTTCCTCCTCCCCCTCTTTCTCACCCCCCCTTCTTCTTCCCCCCCCTTCTTCCTCTCTTTCCCCCTCCTTCCCCCCCCCCTTCTCCCCCTTCCCCCTCTCCTTTCTTCCTCCCCCCCCCCCTTCCCTTCCTTCCCCCTCATTTTTCTTCTTCTCATATCTACATTTTCTTTTTCTCCTTCCCTTTCTCCTCTTTTTTCCCCCTTTCCTTCCCCCCCCCCCCTCTCCTTCCCCCCCCTTCTTCTCCCTTCCTCTCCCTCCCTCCCCCCCCCCCCCCCTTTTCCTCCTCTCCCCCCTTCTCCCCCCTTCCCTTTTTTTCTCCCCCCCCCCCCCCCCCACACCCCTCTCCTACACCTTCCCTCCCCCCCCCCCCACCCCCCC
Organism: Stipa capillata; assembly: GCA_019208055.1. Taxonomy (NCBI): domain Eukaryota; kingdom Viridiplantae; phylum Streptophyta; class Magnoliopsida; order Poales; family Poaceae; genus Stipa; species Stipa capillata. Next base: position 55,318 of record JAGXJF010003933.1, on the reverse strand, counting down.
CCTCCCCGCCCCCCCCCCCATCCCCTTCCCCCCACCCTCCCCTCCTCCCCGCCGCCCCCCCCTCCCCCCCCCCCCCCCCCCATGTACCCTTCGCCTGTGACGCCTCCCCCCCCCCCGGTGGAATCCAAGTGAATGGTTTGGTAGCATAGCAATGAACAAGAATGAGATAACAGAAAGAGTGATTTGATGCCATCGAAGCTTAAAATTTCATATTACTGTTCTGCCTACGAACTTATTATTTTGACCTCCACTCATGTATCCATGAATTGGAATGCAGGACAACTGACTTGAGTCAGCCATGTGCTATACAGAACATCTCAATGTATACTTGAGTCAGCCATGTGCTAAGCTTGCAGTTTACATAATAAGTCAATGCAATTGGCAAGGTGGGTATTGGTGATGTTGTGTGCTTGAACAAAAGATACCAAATTTATAACAGGGCTATTTCAATATCATATAATTTCAAATAAATATTCATCTACATCGAGTGAATTGCGTGCATACGTGACATATTTCTTGACTGGGCAAATCCTGAAAAGCACAGTTGGTCAAATTAAAGACTGCAGTGTAAAATACTGCAAACGAATTAAGATACTTCCTCATAGGATGTCATAATCGTTCATTAATTGGATGCAATTTCCACCATTTTCCAATCCGTATGCCTATATAAGAAGCCAAACTTTACCAAGCATTTGGCACGAACTCAAACTATTAAAAACTGAGAGGCGCAGTCCAAACCAACTTTAATCATGTAAATCTTCAGAAATGGCTAACGCAGATGAAGTATTATGCTGAGCTTGCTAGAGCTGCCAACAATTTTTCTCTCGACAAATGAAGTTGGTTCGGGGAGTTTTTGGATGTGGTCCATAAAGGTATATTCCAAGTTCCAAAGCACACCCAGTGCTATAAGTGGTTCAAATTGACCAAATTGGAGCACCAAAGAACTTCTTAACTGAATTGTGGCCACTGTCGACAACTATGGTATTATTCTGCTCGAAATGCTCACAAGGAAGCATCCAACTGATGATATCTTCAGATGGACTGATGACTCATTGCTAGCATCACTACTTTTTTCCTTACTGTTGTACCCTGTGCATATCTATCATTTCTGTTATATAATATATATATAATATATATATATATGATAATATATAATGTCTAATTGCACCTTCACCAATACATGATCAATGACACAAAAGTGCGTAGTTCTTGTCTGATTTATCATGGTAGTCTGATAATGGTGGTGTTGAGGGACCGGGACAGTGAATGGATCATTCTACTGTTGTAGCCAGTGCTTTGGAAAAATTGATGTGACTAATCCAGCAGGCGCCATCATTCTCAATTAAGATATCTCAGGTGTTCCCTTCCACTATCGTGCTGGCCTGCTACCTCCATCTGCATGATAGCTAAATGATCACTCCATCGATGCATGGTTCTTTTTTCTTCTTCTGGTTTGGTTCATTCATGTCCATTGCTTTCCGTGAATTCTCTTTGAATTAATTAATTTAAGTTGATTCTCGCCAGATCTTGATAGAAATATTCCAGAGAGAGCACCCTACTCGATGAATTCTACTGAAATGGTGATGCAAATGAGCAGTAACAGAGGCATGTCCGTGTCTGTGCTTTGGATGGTTCTGTGTGGTTGGGGAGAGTGGGCGAGGATCTTTGTGAGTTATGTTAATGTTAATATAATAGTATCCAGCAGGTGATCCTTTGAAAACTCTGGAACCAGGCCTCTGCCTCGTCAGTCTGCCATGTAATCTCAGTTTAACCTATTGCTTGGACAAGGTGGGAGGCAGAAGTAGTTGACAGCTGGTATATATGGTGGCCAAATTGCATCTCTGTGCTTACCAGTGTATCTGCCCACCTATAACAAGAACTCTCCGCTCCAGCTCCATCCACTGTCAAATCCTGAGGACTGTTATCTATATCATCATGTACTGAAAGTTATCTCTTCAGTTAATAATTATCATTCATTTGCTATTTTGCTTTATGAAATTGTAGCCAGCTCATCTAATTTCCAGTGGACCATGTGTGGCGGATACATCATGGCTAAGCTAAAACCTCCCCATCACTCTTTGACAGTAGTTAATGTTGGTAAAAAGGTTTTTGTTCCCAGGCTGTTTTCCCCTAAACTCATCATATTTCTTTTCGTTCGACAATGGGCTAGCTTTTTCTATAGGACATTTTAAACCTGGTACTTCTGTGAGTTGTGACCTTGGTGCACACGGATGGATCATTCCACCTGGGCCATGCTGTCACCATGTGTCTGAGAGCCAAGCTACAGAGATATTAGCTGCTCATGTTTCAGTACTTCGTATGCATTCTGATCATCTTGTAATGCCTAGATTGGATTGGTGCACGAGGAGTATTTATTCCGTTCAAGATTTCCGTTTCCTTTCTATCTACGTGAGAGTATACCATGAGATGTTATGATTCAATCCTCCTGCTCTTAAGCCGAGGCTGTTTTGGTACAGCCAGTGAGCCGCCAGTTCTGGTGGATGGGGAAGTTGGTAATACTGGCACTTGAGTTGGACCTGTATCTTCTGAAGGAGTAGCTACTTGTTGATGCTTCGACTTGTTGTATTTCTCCAGTGATCATATTTCGGTGTTTTACATCGTCCGAACGTGATGGCAAGATTAAGACGTCTGAGCTACTAAGTTGCTAATGTTTCTTGGTGGATGCATTTGCGATCTGCTAATGAGTTCAAGCAATTTTTTCCCTGATCTTCGACAAGCAGTTTGCACGATCCCAAGGTGATGTCAAGTTGATTTTGTGCTGGGCAATGTCGACGAATTTTTCCTTTGTCAGTCGCATGAAGGAATTCTCGAATTTATGTGGATGCATTGATGTTCCCTGCCTTCGATTCTCCCGAAATAGGGACAATCTGACAATGGCTCAACGGAACCACGCTACGAACAGGCCAGGCAATCGAGCATTTACTGTGACTGACTTGCTACTAGCTTTCCTGGTAACCGGATTTCTCGTAAATAAACTGGTTGTACACTTCCTTGTAAAACTACTTACAGAGTGTTTTAACTTATAGAGTGTTTTTACCTTGCAACGGATATGAATTTTAGAAGGAAAGATCATATCATACTAATTTGAACAAGACATGTTACCGCATAACTTGAGAAATAAAATGATCATTACAGTTTATTTTATTATACTATCTTTTCTTCTAAATTTTTATGCATTGCAACGCATGGATATTCTGCTAGTAACAATAATATGCAAGATCTGTTTCAGGAGCTAGCACAGGGGCAGAACCTTCAATTAACTGAATTCCTCCTGATAACAGGGAAGATTTTCCATCCACTTCGCTACTGTTTAAGTCCTGTTAGTTTGCTTCAGGGTGTACAACTGAAGCTATTGTTTAAATCATTCCATTTTGCTTCAGGGAGACTGGAAGCTAGTATATACATAGTGGAGTGGACCTTCTTTTCTTGCATGATATACTTGATCAGCATTGGCTTAAACCTCCTCATCTCGAAAATTCTGATTGGAGATTTATAGAGAAAAGAAAATGAAATGTTTGTGATTTTGCATGGTCACTAGAGTAGGAAGACTGTTAAATGAGTTTGTATACCAATTCTGAACTCTTCTCAAACTGAAGAGATCATACACTGAAGCAAACAATTTGTTTATGATTTTGTAGGAGTTTGGAGTACTCTGATTGCATAACAATGGGCTTTAGGACCATGATCAGCAGGTTTCCAGACTAGGGCAATAGCACAATTTCATGCTTGGCCTTTATATTTACATTTGTGATGCCTTCAGTGCATCATCGACTTGGAATAGATGATACGTTGTATGTAAGAGTTGGTGGAGTTTATTATCTTGGGGGGGAAAAGGTGATATTCATGTTAGTTTGATGCCCATGTGTTAATCTTATCTTGGAGAAAGTAATCTTTGCGTCTTCTTTGACAAGTACCTTTCTTTTTGCTTTTTCAAAATTATATTTTGATTACTTTTTTTCTTGAGAAACAAGGTTCCAGTTTTGTTGAGGTCTGAAGGGCCAATCGTGTGCATGCATATACCTAAATGCGCAGTACTGATTATTGCCTTATCGGTGTAAAAACAATATAATGAATTTACACTATGACTTGTACAGGTTATACTTCAGTTTCAATGGAGAATAAATTTGTCCAGTGTTTTAGGAATATATGGGTCTCCTTGTTCTGTCGCTGGCTTCGCATGATCCTTCTAACACGGATTATCTCCACCTGGTTGCCTCTCTGCTCTCTACATATTGCATATAGTTGTAAAAAATTTAGAAAAAAATTCAAGAATATTCATCATGATATGACATATACACTAGTAAATTTGATGTAAAAATATGATTATGTGCATCATGCACAAAAAGATAAACTGGTACATCCTAAGTAGTGAATAATGTTATTCTTTTTTTTGCGAGAAAGTGAATAATTTATTCAGATGTGTAAAACATTCGGTTATAGTTTTGCACCAAACTTTACAAAATATATATATAATAACATGATAGACATTGATATATATTATTCATATTCTCTTGTAACTCTTTAAAGTGTGTAAAGAGGAGAGAGAATATAGGGTGCGAACCTCTCATGTATCACTGCTAACCATCCCAAAAATATTTGTAGTGTTACCGGTGCTCTTTTCGGTTAAAATGATCTCAGAGGCAGTACCTTAAGCATTGCAACATGTATTGATTTGGTATGGATGATAGATTTTATTTGGATTTATATATGTTAGACGTCAGGAGAAATGGAAGTTTGGTGGACCGCACTCAACACGATGAAGCACGTACGTGTTGAGTGGTTGTTCATAAATTAGTCTTTTGGCGATTCCAGTTATTCAGATATATAATCGATTTTGAGCACATGCAACTGAATATATAAATATAAATATTTCGTTAAAAAATAGCTGTGTAATTTCATGAGAAAGTATGCTATTTTTGTTTGTCATAGAAGTACATCAAACCTTGATAATGGCACATCTCAATTGTAACACGTTTTCTGATGACACTATTGTAGCCTTTTCAGTCGAATTTTGGAGTGTCGTTTCTTAAAATGCCAAGTTTTTTTATATCCCTCTTAAAATTCTTAATCACTGGTGTTTCCTACGACTTGGTCTATATAATCTGCTTGCTGTATCATCAGCGCATCGCACACTAGCACACGACACGCCCTCATCACGCACGGACGATGAGCTGGCGCCCGGCCGGCTCCCGGGGCTCCCCACCTCCGCGCCACGACGACCACCCGGGAGCGCTTCCCCCCCGCTCCCCCGCACGGCGCCGCCGGTAGCCAGGCTTCCCAGCTGTTCCCCGTGCCGAAGGCCAGTGCCGCCATTGCGAGCTACCTCGCGTCCCCAACCATCCCAGCCTGACACTACCCGCCCACGCCAACCTGCAGCCATCAAGGACACCGAAACTTGCAACCCTCCTCATCAGTACGGCGCCGCCGCAAAGCATCCATGGGCGCCGCACCATCACCACGGCGCCGCGACACTTACCGGCACCGCGCCATGGGTGCCCTCATTTGCTCCATCGCGTTCTACCTTTCCGTCCTGGGCCGTACCCATGCGGCCGACGGTGATGGTTCCAGCCGAGACCCTTGACTTCTGCTCGGGCGGCACGGCATGGGCGCGAGAGACGCGAACGCGCCGGCTGCAGGCTGCCTGCGCGTGGCGACGAGCGTCGGGAGCAGGGCGGCCGGTGAGGGGTGCAACTTCATCGTCTCGCCGCTGTCGCTCCACGCGGCGCTCGCGCTGGTGGCCGCGGGCGCGAAAGGCGAGACGCAGCGGGAGCTGCTGGGTTTCTTGATGGGGTCCGCATCGACGCTCGCCGCGCTGCACGGCACCGCGGCGGCTAAACTGGTCGGCATGCTCGGCCGCCTCCCGCAGACGTCCTTCGCGTGCGGCGTTTGGGTGGACCGGCGGCAGGCGCTCAGACCGGAGTTCGAGGAGGTCGCCGGTGCCGTCTACGCCGCCGTTGCGGAATCCGTGGACTTCGTGTCGCAGGTACCGCGCATTGCAGTTGACTTCATGTCTTCATTTGTTTATGTGTTACTTTGAATATTGTATAGTGATCCAGTTGAATGATGATTATATTAGCACATATATTGTGATCAAGCAATCTTTACAAATCTCAGCACATGGAGACAAAAACAATCCATGTATCACTTCTCAACTCTCTGTACCTACTAAATAGCCTACAGATTACGCAACCGCGAGCTAGTACTATTGTAAGAGGTTTGGTATGATAACGCGTAAAATTTCTCTACGTAGACATGTCCAGAGACATTTTGAACTTTGAAGTGACAATCATTAAGTCAGGAAGGAAATATCAAATGAATAGTTTAGTAGTAGACTTACAAAGGCGCACCACATTAAGGCGCTAGATCTGGTGTGAGTTTATACCTTTGTCTCTGTACTATGCAATATTGTACTCTTTATGATAAATAAATCTATTTAAATTTATATTAATGTGTATTTCCTTGATGCTCGACATTGAACATAAATTTATGATTAAGTGATAATCAAATCTAGACCGTATTGACGATGTCTTAGACATGGCAATATTGTAGGTTTGAATTTATTAAGACGTGAAATGAGTGTGTTTCAATAATGAGGATCGATGAAAATATACAAATTTAAAGCTTGAACTCATACTAGATCTATTACGCGAGGGTAGCGCAACATATTTCCGTTCCATAATAGTTTAGCAGCGCAACTTTAATTTGATGGATGGTGCATATACAAGTATAATCCTTGATTAAGAGTTAATATACAGATTTATTTCGTAGAGAAAATTCCTTTTGTTTTCGCACTGATGCAGGCCGATAAATAGCTTTAAAACTTTGGAGTGCAGCGCATTAAGATTTTCCGGAAGTTTAATTAAGAAATATCCATGTTGATAAGTGATAAACTTATGGTTTTGGGCATTAATTACCTTGCAGGCCCAACAAGCGAGGCAGCAAGTGAACGACTTCGTGAAACACGCGACGGACGGGCTCATCCATGACGTCCTCCCTCCGGGCTCTGTGGATGCATCCACGGTGGTCGTCCTCGCCAACGCTCTCTACTTCAAAGGGGCGTGGTCTCAGCCCTTCGACCGGTCGGCGACCTGCGCCGCGCCGTTCCATCTCCCCGACGGCACCACCGTGCGCGCGCCGTTCATGACGACGAGCCTATTCCAGCAGCACGTCGCCGTCTTCCCCGGCTTCAGGGCCCTCAAGCTGCGCTACAAGAACGACGGCGACGGCATGCACCAAGCTGCATTATTCTACATGCTTCTGCTTCTCCCTGACAGTGCTACTCTCAGCCTCAGTGGTCTCTACGACAAGGCCGTGTCGACGCCGGATTTCATCAGGAAGCACACGCCGGCGACCATGGTTCCGGTCAGGCGGTTCATGGTCCCGAAGTTCAAGTTCACGTTCAAGTTCGAGGCGTCGCCGGAGATGCAAAAGCTGGGAGTCACCAGAGCTTTCGGAGGCGGGGACTTCTCCGGCATGGTGACCGGTGGAAGCGGGCTGTTCATCTCGGGCGTGTACCATAAGGCCACCGTCGAGGTGGACGAGCTGGGTACCGTGGCCGCCGCCGCCACGGCCGTGTGCGTGATGCAGTGCGGCAGCGCACTGCCTCCCGTAGATTTCGTGGCGGACCGGCCGTTCTTGTTTGCCATCGTCGAGGAGAGAACCAGCGCAGTGTTGTTCCTTGGGCATGTGGTGAATCCTCTGGCTGAGTGAATCACTCGCTCTGGGTAGAAAGATCCAAAAGCCCTGTTTGGAATAAATGATGATTGCTATAATGTTTTGTAAAATGTTTGTATATTGGGAAGCGGAGACAACCCAGTCAGTTCCCAGTTTGTGCAAGTGAATAAAAGGATTGCAAGTGTATGTATGTTATAATTCGACTAATGTGGATGTAAAATTGGCATAAAATACAAGGAACGATATGCAATTTCTGTACAGTGTTTTAGTACATTCTACAGATTATCCAATAAAATATGCACAAAATACAGTTTTTTGGAACCTAAAGATGAGCGATATGATGAGCATTAGCATAAGAGGGAGAAACGATAGCAGGTGACACACAATAACACAGTGAAACATTATACCAGAGGAAAGCACTTTCTTTCGTTTTCTTTTTCGTTCTCATCCTCTCCCAACATATGAAAAAAAGGAAAGAATGTTGTTAAATTTAACAATCGTGCTACAACAGTTACACCTTTTGGAGCTGTTCATTAGTTCACAGTTTATCTTTACAACAACTATAAATCCTGATGTCGTAATAATACACTAATACTGTGTGGGAGCACAACAACAACATGTCAAACATTGGCAGGCAAAGGCAGTACCAGCCAAAGATTTGTCAGGCAGGATATGTTCATATCATCTACACCAGTCAAGGCTCATCCATTGTCTGTATTGGAGGTGGAGTAACATTAGGAGCTGAAGAGGTGCTACTCTCTGTTCTCTCACGGATCTCCCTGTACTCTTGGCATATGGCACACAAGTGACAGAATAAGTGCGTCGTCAAATCACCACATGGTGCTTCCTGCAAAATAGAAAAAAAAATTGGGATGAACAACTTCTGTCAACGAAAAGATGTCTTATTAAGAATAATAGAGCATAATAACATAGAAAGAAAAGTATAGTGATGTGGATGACATGAAAATATTGAAACTTTGTGCAACCCAAAAACGAGTAGTTTCTAGAATTAGTTAATCAGAATTTCTATTAATCATCTTCATAGCAAACACCCGCACATTCCAAGTCATCTATCGTGTCAAATTTAGCCATCTCTGCACCACATGCAGACTCATTTATCCAAATAGTTGTCTACCAGTACTACTCATGTAACTCAACTTCCAAATTGTCTGGTTTCAAAGACTCTCCAGTCAAACCTAAACCTCCTATTTCCTGCAGGGTTATGAACTAAGCATCCAGTACTCATTCAAAATCCTAGTCATAGAAGCCTAGATTAACTCCCAATGAGACTAACATTATGGTCCTCACCCACATGGGGGAGGTTCTGTTTCAATCAATACTAAAATAATCGGTTCGCTGACTTACTGCTTGCAATGCAAAACATAATTTTTTGTAAAGTTCTGCCTAAACTACTGTACAAATGAAGGCTATACGAATGAAATGTATGAGTAAATATGTAAAATGAAGTTGTCCCTGATCATCTATTAAAAAGACACAGAGGCTATGTTAGAACTTATAGTGCTAGCAATGGTGGAGGATGTTACCCTGTATGAAGTCCTAGCGTGTGCCTGGTAGAATTAAAATACTAAAATTTAATGGTGAAGAATTTTTTTCTAGGCATCCCAAAAACAACATGCATGAAAATAGCATGTTTCAAAGCAGCTGTGAAAAATTAAAGCATACATGCATGATGAGGCAATTGCCTATGATAAATCTAAAGATTATTTAATGGATCAACAGCCAAAGAAAATCACAAACCAAGAAAGAATAACAACACTCCCTCTGTGTCACAATGTAAGACCTTTAGGACATTGACATGGTCTCCAACGTGACTCTTTGACCATCAATTTATTTGCAAATATGTGGCTTCAAATAAAAATAACTATACATTATGAAAGTATATTTCATGCGATCTAGTAATGTCAATTTGTGTCAACGTTGGTAGTTCTTTCTATATGAATAGTCAAACCTAAAAATGTTTAACTGATATAGATTCTAGAAAGACCTACATTGTGACACGGAGGGAGTAATAACTAGCAAAAGTCCAAACTACGTACCGGAAGATTGTACTTTGTTCTTAGTGTTTGGCGATATCCGCAAGCATAACAAGCAACAGCAGACCCTGGAACTGCTAATACAAGCCCCCCAGTACAGAGACAGCAGAGACTTGTAAGAAGGCCCCAAAGCATGCAATGTGTCGTGCATGATCCAGCAAGAGTTCCAGATCCCAAGAACTGTGCATTTTTTCCAAAAAGGAAGCAGGGGCAAGTGGCACCAATACAGCCTAGAAATATGATCACAACATTTCCGAGAAGTAAGAACATGTTTCATATTCTGCAAGTAAAGGGGCTTTTCTTCAGCATAGTACGTTTATGCATATGCTGATAACACTTCTGACTTGGGTTCAGATTATTTATTAGGCTATCATGGCCTTATCAGATAAGCAATACTGCAATTTCTCACACAAAATTACAGTACTAGGAAGCAGAATTATGAGGTGGTTAATGGATGTGATGCCAACTTTGCATTGCAGGCCACCTGTGGCTTAAATATCTCGTTGACAATCTAATTGCACCAAAAAGAATGATGTTTTATACGTAGACATCTTATTTGACATATGCCATGAAATGTCAGACAGTCACATATTAAGAAGTACCTTGTTATTGTGATTTCAAAGGACAGACAGAAGACCAGAGACAAAGAGCAACCAGGATAAGACTAAATATTAACTTGCGCTTTTGAATCAAAGCAAGAATAAGATGACGCCAATCTTACATTATTTTATTCACATTTAAATTCATTTGTTTCTCCAGTTCAGCTCCATAGCATCATGTAAATGGTAACTAACTGCGTTAGTCACCACAAGAAGTAGTTCTGATTTATTTATTTTTCAATCCTCTTCTAGTACCCCATATATGAGAAGGCAGCAGGAAGCTATTCATAACTTCCCGGTAAATTGGTGCAGGAGCACAGATTCTCTATTATCTTAAGGATCTCAGTCATTCTCATCTTGATACAAGGTTGGCTATTGCTAGTCATTTTAACACAGGGAATACTGAACAGGACAATTGATTTGACTGCTCTTATATGTATACTGTACTACCAAGTACCAAGATGAAATTTACCTCTTCATGTAAAAGCAAAAAATTATTGTAACGTTACCACATTACTTCCATATTGTTTGAACTTGAATATCAAGTAGTACTTCATGGTTATTTATATCCTAGAGTTGTAGTTGAGCATTCAATCGGGTTATCCCTAGAGCACCACCTACTACAGAGATTACAAATAGAGGCAAGAATGGTTACAAATTAAGAGGAAGATTATTCTCATAAGTCATAACTACGATCAAATTTCTCTCTAAAGCATGAACCCGTTCCTACTTACTAATACATTATGTACTAAGAGAACATTAACAAGGCTGCTACGTACAGTTTCAAGTTGATTTTTTATGTATATCCTATCATGCAACCAAATAGCACCTTTTTATCTTTCCTTCTGTAAGTCAAGGAGTCACAGGTCAGAAAGAAGCATACAGCTCTGTGGATCATCAAAACAAGCACAGATGCCTGAAGACCATTGTGTAGGATCCCTGCTTAATTTATGGCGTGCAGCAACGTTCTCCTCCACCGCAGGAATGCAATCCTCTTCAGTGTCTACGCCATATAGAGGAACATACTCAGGTGGAACATAGCTTCCTTTTCCAGCCATATCTGTAACACAAAAGGCAGTAGTTCTGGTTAAAAAGCATTACAGCTTTACTCGCACATTCAGCAAGCCACACAACTACGCGAGGCAGTGCAAAGACCAAGCTTAGCTACAGCATTCCAAATTATAATTTCTAGCGTGTTTGATCATATTAATGGTAAGACCACATATTAAAGATCAACAGAGGCATGCAGCGTGATTTGGAAAGAGTGAATGAAATTTTACAGATTAACCCTTGAATTGATTGTATACTCTAATTCAGATAACTCCCGAGAAATATATGCAGAATTGATTGTATACTCTAATTCAGATAACTCCCGAGAAATATATGCAGCATCGAACCATCGATTCTCAGACAAGGCGCTAAAAAAGGAGCTAGCCACACCATTTTCGTCACGCTAGCTGTAGTCATCGTGTTGAATTATAGCATCACAATTCGGGTGTAGGCCCATGAACTCAAGCAAGAAATATAATTGTGGATCTAAAAAGCTAGCCACAAATCGAGAAATAGTAACAGATTTGCAAACGCGTAGTGAGATATTCTTACAGATGCACTCACAGCAATTAACCATCTGATCGCGCAGATTTACTGAAGAACAACATACTATAATTTAAAAATGCCAAACTGCTCACCGATAAATCAATGAGAACCCCCTGAAGCAACGACGCCCAAATCCGCGCCTATCGACGAGCTCGTCTCCCCAGTACTGGAGTCCTCTCTCCGGCAATACCCCGCACTACGCGTTCCAGATACCAATGGAGCAAGAAAGCGAGCAGAAACCCAATCCGAGAACGAGATGAGATTTGGGCAAAGCAGCATCAGATGGGACGAACGGAGGAGAAATGGTAGATTGAGAAGGGAGGAGAAGAAGAGGGGAGGATTTCGGTGGCCGTCTTGGCATCGTACCTGCGCGCCGGCGGAAATCGCTGGGCTGGGGTGGTGTTCGACGGGACAGGGGAGGCCGCGCGTCAAAAGCTTAGCTCGGGGCAGAACCGAAGTACACGTAACACGTTCCACGGGTGAATGGTGACGACAGATGAGTGACGTGCTCACGTTTAGAAACCGCTTTGAGATTTGCGAGGGGCCCGTCGGTGTGTTCGGCTGTTTCGAAGTACTCTTGCGAGCTAAGAAAGACGAATCGGGCAACGTACTCGCAGGTTTGCAATCCTCAAAATTTTCCTAATATCAAGGAAAACGTAACATCAACTAACTCTTTATTATATTATATAAAATAATTATTAATATATAAAAAAAGAGAAAATAGAACTATCATAAAGAGTCAGACTTTAACAAAAAATATAATATGTAGAGTTAACCTCATTGTATTTATACGTTATTAAATTTAATGATGACTCTTTCCTTCAAAAGAAAATTTAAAGCTGACTTTTTGTTTATAGTTAGTTTAAGAGACAATTTTATTGTATAAGTTATTTTTTAATCAACTCTAGATGATATAGAGAGGTGGAAGAGTCAACCATTGACTATACTTTTGTAAATGCTCTGATATGAGAGGTACATATCATATCATGAGAATGACATAACGGTAATGCATGAATTTTCTTTGGTGTAAATTGAAAATTATTATGCTCTAAACACTGTCTTGATGGTCAGTCTACAATCCCAATGTACTACGTGCAAAATTGGGTGGAGTCTAACCTTAATTTGGGTTGGAGAAGAGGAGGGTGTGGTGGTAACAAGAGATGACGAATTTAGGACATATTTAGCGCATGCTTAGCATCTAAACCGTGAAAAAGGATAATTTATGAAGAATTTTCAAGAAAAAGGAAAGGCCAGGGCACCTCTTGGCACCTTGGGTCGCTTTTGCTTCAGCCGATTGTACAAAACCAGAAACATGAAAAAGTATCAGAACTAGGCCATCACTGGTTATTGAACAGTTACCCGGTCAAAATTCAGTCCGAAATTTGAATGTAGAACCGGCCGAAATAGGCTGCTTACCACCGAACAAGACAAAGCAAGTTTATTTCATCCATATACACAAATATTATTTGACGCATCATTGCCTATATAACAAATACTCAATATAAGATATGAAACCATATAATGAAATGGAGACAAAGCGATGATCTGATGAAAAGATACAATAGCATTGGCCCATTGCCTTCTTCAATATGATGTCTGTTCCTTATCTTAACATTAATACTTTCATTAACTTCCTTAAAGGCAAACACTGACAACAATTTTCTTAGAATTTAAAATCCAAATTGGACCGATATCTTTTTACAGTATATGGCCGATGGCCATACCTTACCAGTATTGGCAATTGCGTCGCATTTTCAATTTTACAAAATTGAGTGTGTTTAACTGCGAGTTTGTCTCTTTAGAAAAAAAGAGATGATAAAATTAAAACGAGTGTTATTTTCGTAAAAGAGTTTTTCGCGAACGCGAAGTCACAGATTCGATGCCCACCGACAAGCGTTCTTTTTTTGTTAGCATATCAACAAGCGTTGTTAACTTTTAGTACCTGGTTTGTTCGCCATGCAGCCCATGCTTGAGGAGCAGCTATGACTTATGGGGAGCGTCGAAGAAATCTTATCGATCCGATCTGCCAACTAGTGCTTACTGGTAGTATCATTTATCAGCTGTGATGATGTACGCTTCGGTTCCTACGTGAGCTCAACTCCATGTGGGATGCTTGGTAGCAGCAATGCTCCTGTGATTCCCCTAAAAAAAGCAATGCTCATGTGATGTTTGCGGCAAAGCTGGCCGTCTTGAGATGTGGATTATTCCCAAAAATGCAGAAGCCAACTGCTTTCTGGACTCAAAGGCGGCAATTAGCCACGAATAATAGAAGCATTTTCAGAACAAACTTGCTTCAAGCCTCCAACCGGACCAAGTTCAGACAACCACCAACAGTGATGCAACCCTGTAACCTTACTGACCAAAAAGCCACTCGCCATCCATGGATGGCACAAACTAATTATCCAACATCCTTGGACTACAAGATAGCAGCAAACAATCATTAACTTTTTACAGTGTATACATGAGTGACAACATCCTAGGCTGAAACTAGCAAGGGAGGGATCCCTAAAGCAAAACACATACAAAGGACAAACTGAAGGACTCCCCCATCTCAGGGCAGTGAGCCTGCAATTCCTGAAGAGGCTGGCTCGTGCCCATGCACCCGGATGCGGTAAATGCACGTCAGCGCGGAGCTTCCATGGTTCGACGTGAAGTCCAGCCTGATCATGTTGACGACGCCTACATCTGCCACCGTTACGTCAAATGTCTGTACATTGTCCTTCTCTATGTCATATGTGAACTCAGTCAGGGCAGACATCTTTGCAGCATGGCTTGGAAGGGCTTCGATAGGTGTCCCTTGATACCATCCGGATACCTGGCAGTCCTTGGGTGCAGTGGACATGTCATACGCCACATCCTGCATGTCATGCAACAGAATAAGTTTAGTACTTGCAAGTTGCAATGTAATGAAATTTTCTCGCTGAGCAAATTAAGTATTTATCCTAGGGTCATGCATTGGACACATAGTAGTTAAGAAATGTTCCATCAGTATAACTGTGGAATGGACTTCAAATATGAACAGATTGTGTGTAAACATAGAAAAATAAAATTTGTTTTGTATTCATAGTTGTACAATAGATAGCCAAGTGCACAGGCCTGTGGCTGTGGCTTTAGAGGACATTCCAGAATCAGACGAAGCAGCAAAGATATAAAAATATATCGAGGGATGTTTCAAAACAAACTAAATTTCTGTGAGGTTGAAATAGATACTCAATAAGTGTACTTACATAAATGTATCAAATTTGCATGGAAAAAAAACTTGGCATGCTACAACTATGGCTGACTCCTTATATACATCGGTAGTTTTCAGTTTTCACAATGTTGATGAGAGTTCTTCTTTCCTTTTGGTTAAGATCACCAGTATCAAACACGATCAATCTATCAGCAGGAGGTTTGGGTTCAGCATGAACATCCTTCAGTAAAAAATAATAATAACCATCACTTGTACAGTAATTTGCCTCTCAATAATATTGTCCGTAATAGTAACACAAGGCTACCAAACAAGGACAAATAAAAGGGTCAAAAAACAAAGCCAATTACCTGACAAGATCTGTCGGAACATATAGACAAACCATGAACTCATAAATCAAAATGAGAAGAGCCCAAAAAGGGCAGGTTATGCAAGGATAAGCAAAATTGTATTCACAGAATTATGGTTCCTAATTTCCCCTCAACAATGACTAACCTAACATGTTTTCGCCCCGAATAGTTATTGATTTTTCTCGAACATGCATCAATATGTGCATCATTTGTATTAGAAGCTGAATAGTTATCGATAAACAATGTGAACTTAATGCTGTCACGAATAACCAGGTTTCAGACAAAAAGGCTATCTACTATCACATTTGCAATAACCATCAATAGGGCATCACCTGATATCAATTTCTGTCAATCAGGTTGCATATACCATCAATAAAATAGTGAGTATGTTCTCTGTTACAAGGTTGTACAAGGTTAAGAACATAAAACTACAAAAATCAAGCTACAAGTTAACGAAGAATGAACAAGAGAAACAAACTTGTGCTATAAAATTCAATAGGAAGAAAAGAAAATGGTAGTATATTGGCTTTAAGTTTTGTGATTCTGTTTCTTAAAAAAATCATAAGGTCTTTCACAAGAGTAAATATGGTCTATCAATGACCATCGGAAAGGAAGGCATACGACACAACTCAAATCAGAATGCACCTCAGCATCATATTAGAATTGTTATGGGCTTTGAGTCCTGTGCGCAGCAGCCGTGCGGCAAGCCCGCAGCGGCAATAATGTGAGTTCAACATGTGTTTATGCTAACAACCTCATACGTGGGCATTAAGAAAGGCATAGGATAGCTGAGAGATATGAAATAGTCTCAATAAAAGGAACAAATCAGGTGTAAGTATCCTTGTTGGATATGTTAGGTCTTCATGTATCTGTGGACATAATTTAAATTAGGAAGAGTCCAATTCAGTTAGGAAGCTAAGAGTTGTGGTTCAGTTAGGAATCAAGTTGTGATCCGGATTGTGGATCAAGTCAGTAGCATTTATAAAAGGCTTTCGTGTAATCTTTTGAATCAACCAATGCATAATCAATAGTTCAACTAAGCCTCAGAGCCTCACTACCTAAGCTCGCTACTACGAAAGGGATTAGGCCCTGCAGCGGCTAGACGAGGGGGAGTGCCCTATGCCTGCTCTTGAGACTTTTACCTACACCGAACCATAAGAAGAATAGATGCTAAAGAGATTGCCTTGCTCAATTTCTAGTGAGAATACAATGGAGAGAAACTTCCTAGAAGCCACAGCGTCGCTATTGTATCATATGAGCATAGATGCTAAAGAGATTGTCTTGTTCAATTTCTAGAGGGAATACAATGGAGAGAGACTTCCTAGAAGCAGCAGCACTGCAGCATTGCTATTGTATGACTCCATTTCATTGGACAGGCTATGAGACTGATGGTTTGATGACCATAAAGCATGGATTAATATTACTTATTGACTAAACAGAAAGGCTTAAGAAGGTCAATAAAGAAACATAAGTTAGCAATTCGGTTTCAAAAAACAAAGTTAGCAATTCCATTAAATGATTTACTTGGAGTAGGCTTCCATCTAGAATTGGAGCCTCTAATGTACTATGATGGAACTCGAATGCTACAAAGGCTTATACATCAAGCCCTGAGAGCACCTTCACTCAAATGCTACAAAAAAAAGAAAAAAACTTACACTTTAAGCCCTTGAGGATCTTTGTGGCTTTCACCAATTTGTAACAATTTGCATTCATTAACAACTAGCTAACCCTACTCCTCCCTTTAGGTCGACCGATTTTCATGGCTTATCTTAGAAGATGTCAGGACACATAACTGAAATTAACATTATAACGAACACATGGCGAAGCAAAGACTACTGCAGTTCTGTAAATGGGTCGTCAAGAAATTTTACCTTGGACACATGCTCAAGTGTGATTGCATCAGGGATTATCCCCTTCCTCAGCTGAATCTCCACGAACCCACTGCTCCCCTTCAAGGGAAAGCACTGACCAGGCTCCCCAAAGCTTGGCTGAAGTATCTTCTGTGACTGATCGGCGTTGTCTCCACCGCCAAATGGCAATGCAGAAAGAAGACCACCACGTTTCCCAGCGTCATACGCCTCTGAGTGGCCGACAACTCTTCCCCCAGCCGACGCCACAGCATAGTCCACCCTACCGATCCCATCAGCGGCATGCTTCTCAATTTCCCTCATGGCGATCTCTCTGGCCAACGCACGGACCTGATCCAGATCGACCTCAGTACCAGACCCCGAACCCAGGCTCTCCTTGACCTCATTCAAGAAGGTCTCAAATTCGTTCTTCCTGAGGAACTCCATCTGCATGAGCCCGCCCAGAGCGCCGTTCAGCTCGTCGGTCCTCAGGTCGAGCCGGCTGAGCTGGCCCTCGAGGGCCAGCCTCTTCTCCTCGAGCAGCGCGGCGAGCTCGCCCCTTGCGGCCCCGACCTCGCCGTCGATCTTGCGGTCGACGGCCTCAAGCTGCACCTGCAGCATCCGGAACGCGCGCGTGAGGGAGGCCTCGACATCGTCGACGCGGGCGGTGTAGCCCGCGAGCGCGGCGTCGTCGGGCGGCGGGCGAGGGGCCGGGTGCGCCCAGCGCCAGGCCTGGTCGCCCAGGTAGAGGAGCACGGCGAGGAGGGCGGCGTTCTTGGCGGCGACGCTGAGCAGGGTATGCCACCTCGGCCGGGTCCGGCCCGAGGAGGAGGACGACTGGGCCCTCTTACGCCGCGCCTGGGACAGGGGTACGGCCGCGGCAGCGGCAGCGGCAGCGTGTGACGTCGGGGTGGAGGGGTGCGGGCGCTGGTCGAGGAGGAGGACTGGTCGCTTGCGCAGCGCGGCGGTGGCGGCGGCGGGGGGGCGGGAGGCGATGGGGCTGGGGTCAAGGGGTAGCGGGGAGGCGGGGTTGGCGACCGCCGCAGCGGAGAGGGACGGGGACGCCATGACGGGAGAATCTGGTTCGAGAGGGGAGAGGAGTTTGGGGGGAAATCAATCGGTGGGGAATTTTGGGGGAAATGGAATGGAATCGAATGGAGTGGAGAGAGGGAACGAGACGAAGCGGGGCACGCACGGAAACGCTGAACCGGAAATTGAAACGGCGCTTGCGGTCCTGCAGCCACTGTCGGGTGGGTACACAGGCCAGATACCACCGCATTCACATGGCTAGACCATCGTATCAGATCAATTTCGATGGTTTTGCGAGGAAATCTGCGTGGATTTGCCGAGAACCGGAGAGGAGGAGAAAATGGGATGACTCATAGGCCCTTGAATCAGCCATGCTGAGATAGAGAGTGATGATTTATTAAATTATTTATTTATGATAAATACTACACACTGATATCAGGATCTGTACTTCTAACTTATAGCCGTTGGATGTTGTTTTCATGAATGTTAGATTGGCAATAAATATGAATTCGTGTATGGAGAGCCACGTACTATTAGACAGGCAGATTGTTTCAATGTAATAAATCGCTACATTTTCGACATCGTGAGCTCTTTCTGTTACGATATCATGGTCTTCTTCTTTCTTCATCACTCTAAAGCGCTCGCCTCGACATACCCTGTCTCAACCAAATGATGCACAAAGTTGTAGATTGAAACATCCAAAAATGGAGCATCTGACCCATGACATAGAGTTTCCTCTCTCCAATCATGTGTGACATAGAGTTTCCTCTCTCCAATCATGTGCATTTCCAGTCTCAACCACCAGTTGTTGGACCCAATTCGATTGGCGATTTATCTTGATAGGGAGTTAATAATGACCATGTGACTACCTTAATCCCCTAATTGATTCGAGGATGAAGGGCAGAGCTGCTCCATTCCAATGGATTTGGTAAGTTTCTAAACCCAACTTGCATGTATGTTTCATGGTTAGATTTTTATTCGTGCAAATAATGTATTAGGTTTCGAAACTTTAACTGAAAACAACTTTGAAGAACATATGAAACATTTTATGCCAGATTTCACAATAAAACATAAAGTTGTAAGGTTCAACAAATTATTTCAGGCATAGAAACATAATGTAAGCCACAATGGGTGAAGTTGTGTTTCATGCTAGAGGAGATGTGCAATAGTTCTTCTTTACGTATGGAACAATTTGTAGTAGTAAGTAAAACAACATTATTATTTATGGATGGTGATAAACATTATGATTCCATTTGGTTGTAGGAGCAAATTTAGTCTTGTAGTGAAACACGTGGGGATATTTGTCAAACCATTGAAAAGGTGAACCTATTAAGTAATCACAGGAAACAATTGTCCATCGTAGAAGAAACAATAATGATTGTAATTTGTAGCAGATTTTAGTAGCGCAGGAAATTATAGACGGACTCCTTGAAACATCTATTGCAAGACTGCAATGAAGAAATAGAGCCAAACAGAGTGCCAGAAGACATAGATGATGAAGATACACATACTTTTGTTTTCAGCATCTCAATAGCATCAGCAATTAGCACCCGTCTTGTGGTTGCTGTGGCGCACCCGGTTTTAAGGCCGGATAAGCCCTTGTGTTTACGGTACCGGTCCCTGGATCAGTAGCCGATACCCACAAGTTTACCTGTGTATCAAAATCATACACGCACTTATTAGAATATAAAGCATGATCCGATCTTTAAGATCGAAAAACTCTACCTTTAGCCCAACAGCTAGAAATCTTGCAGCGGAAAATCGAGCGGTGATGAGCCCATCAATATGCCGTTCCCAACAGGCAACTGACTGGGGGTTCGCCCTAGTTATCGCGGATACTGCCGTTGCTTTCGAACGGTCGCCCATCGGTCTGGCCAAATCAACAAGCCAGGTGAGTACATTGAATGTACTCGCAAGCGCTCCACCGGGGAGTTTAGTACGGATATGATCATGCTCGGAATTTATCAATAACATGGCTCTATCCTAAGTTTCATGTTGTGCGAGAAAGTAAGTTTGCATTTGAAATAAATACATAGATGTAAAAGCGATTTTATCAAAATTATCTCGACGTGACGAGATAAGGTATTGCTCAAAACACTCGCCCGTTACAACGGGGAGTTCACTTTTGTGCTTACCGTTACAACGGTACAGCACGGTACTTACCCGGTTCCACAGGGAGACTGTCACACCCCAATTTTCCAAAACCCGAAAATTAGGGCCAACAAAAACTTTTTCGTAAATAATGGCAGTCAAAACACACCTAACCAAAATATTAAGCCAAAAACCCGACACAGCTAAACCCTAGAGCACAGAAACCCATTCCTTCCGAGCCGCGGATCCGAACCCTAGCATGCAAAACAACTTGACGCACACACGCACACACGCACTACCTCGGTTCCGAGCCCTAACGCTGCGTATACGCCGTATACGTCAGTGCAGCTACGGCACCCCGAAACCGACCAACCTTAACCCGAAGAAAAGGTCGTCCGAGAGTACCCATGCACTCGCACCTCCCTGCCGCACTCCGGAAAGCCCAACCCTAGCTCCGGACCACTTCCCCGTATTTAATTTCTAGCTCCTCAGAAACCCAAACCGTAAAACAGAACACTCCCCGGCTTCTCCGAAAATCTTGAAATAATACATGAGACACCCTAACCATAATACCAACTCGATTACATCATAATAACAAAGTCCATTACAAAAATATAATTACATTAAATTAATAAACTTTAGAATCAAGATAAGCATTGTACTACAGCCCCTATAAATACATCTTGAAAAATCCTGATAAATTCACACAATAATCCCCTCACATCCAGCATCCCGAATATATGAAAACATGGGCATACTCAGTATAAAAATCTGCAATGGCAGGCATCGAACACCTGCCCCCAAAATCTCCTCGTGCATGAAGTCTTGAGAAAAATCCAACCATTAGCTGCCAAAGCCCTTACACAGCCTCTCCTCGGTTGTCCCAACCTGCATGCTCACCCACAAGACCCTGCCCTCACCAATCCATTCAACCACAGTTGAAAAGCCAAAACACATAGCCTTGGCATTCGAGCAAAGCACAGCAAACAAGGACAAACGGTGCCTAACCTGGCAGTGAATCCCAGCACAGTATTAGCAACCCCTGTGACGTGCTTGCACGTGGAGAAGACCCATAGGTTGCCCCGGCCACGAGGCGCCGCTCCGGTTCGCACTCTGGTTGGCGTTGACCTGCCAACAGGAGCAACCGCGCCGCTCGCCGCGCCGTCCGTCGTCGGAGCAAGCCCGATGCGCCCAACCTTGCTCACAGCACAGCTCCACCCTTGAGATTCCCCCCAGAGCCGTCCTATCCCTGAGCACCAGCTCACCAGAGCGTGCTGCCCAGCTCACCTGCGCCCGCCATGACCAGCCACCTCACCTCAGCCCGCTGCCGCCTCGGGAAAGCTTCTCATCGGGAGCTCCGGCCGTCGCGCCACCTCTCCCCTTGAACCGTCGCCTCATCGGTGTCCAGCTCAACAACCCCAGCGCTGCCATGAGGAATCGCATCCCGCGCCGCTCGCTGTTGCCATGCCGCACCGCCCGCCGCACTCCCCGTTGACACGCCACCACAATCGCCGCTGTCCAGCTCGCCCAAAGCCGCGCCGCACGCCGGAGACGACGAGAATCCCGTCGAGTCCAGCACCGCCCAACCAAGCATTGGTCGCCACGGCCTGTCCTCAACACTCTTGAGTTCCACGCCAGCCTGCAGAGCCTCGGAACCCTCGCAGTCGAGTCGCGTCGCCGGCCATGTTCTTGAGCAGCAGCCGAGCCAGATATTTGAGCCCGCGCTGGCTATAAAGCCGCAGCCAGAGCACCTCCAGTTCCCCATCCAAGCAGCCATCAGCTCCATCCGCATCTTCCCCAAGCCAGCTCTCTCAGTCTTCCTCTGTTGCCCAAAATCCCCAGCTGAAGCTTGAGCCCAAGCTTTCTCTCTGTTCCCCAGCAAAACCGAGCTACATCAGATCTCAGAATCGAACAAGCACCGGCGGAGCGCCCCTACAGCTCACCCGAACCAGCTCCCTACTCGGCTTGGACCCAGAGCAGCTCGACCCAAGCTCCTCCCTACCCGTCGCCATCTGGACCTCCCCTGCCTTTCCCCCATCCAGCTCAAGCTGCGCCCCATCTAGCTCCAGTAGCCGCCGCTCCCCAAGCTCAGCCCAGCCCGGTCACCCAGCAGTCGTCGCCGCCCTGCACCTCAGTCGCCGCCGCCAGGAGCTCCCTCAGTTCTACTCGCCGCCGCTGCCTGGGAGAGAGAGGAGGTGAGTGGCTGGTAAGGAATTAGTACCGACCGGCATATGGCTTTGGCCCAACAGCCCAGGTAGTTCTAGCAGCTAACCGAGCTGCTAAATAAAAACCTCAGCTCATTAGTCTAATTAAAGAGTGCAATTAATCTGTCCAAAGGCATTTATCTCAGCTACCTTGGTTCGGTTAAGTCTGTACGGTGAGTTCTGGTACAGTTAAAATCGGTTCTGAACCCTTCAGCTAATGGCAAGGCTTAGTGTAAACTTTTCGAATTTAAGTCGTTTCAAAACCCTAATGGTATAATCGAGTCTTTATGTTGGTTAGCAGGGCGCATTAAGGCTGTCGGTGAGCGCATGCAGACCAACTGCCTCACAACTGTTAAGCACGTTTAGTTGGTCCTAATCGAGCCGTAACTAATTCACTTAATTAAATATGCATAGATCCTGTCCTAACCGAGCTGCTTATTCCGTTTAATTAAAAGCATCAGCTCATTTAGTTTCGCAATTAATTTGTCTGAAGGCCGGCTGTCAGGTGAGAAGTATCGCGTTCCGACCAGACCGCCTAATCCCCGCGCATTAGTCCGCTCTAATTAGGTTTCCTCATTAGTTAGCAGTAGCGCATTAAGGCAGCTCGGTGAAGTCCCGTTTCTGACCGTGCGCATGCAGTGTCCCGAGCCCCGCTGCCGTCAAAGCAAGGGCGCTTAATTAGTCGCATGCAACTCGGCAGCTCATTCGCTGGTAGCGCATTAGTCCGGTTTAGTGCTGTAATTTATTCCAGAGCCGGCCCAGTTGATTCCAACAGCTAACCGAAATGCTAGTTCCATTTATTCAAAAAGCATCAGCTCATTAGCTTATTTAAAGAGCGCAGTTAATTTGTCCGAAGACTCAGCTGCTTAGGTTATGTTAGAATTAATTAAATCGGTAAGCTCCAGTACAGTTGATCTGGTTCTGAAATATTCAGTTAATAGCCAAGCTTTTGTCCTCACAAACTTTTAAGGATCGAGTTCATTCTAAAGCTCTAATGGTAAAGTCTGAAATTAAATAATACGTACCTTGCTCCAACAACTCGTATACTCTGTAGGCATTATTTCCAGTGCAAACAAAATACTCTCAGGCTGTCCAAATCCAAAGTATTCAACCAACTCAATAGAGAGTATGATTTTATAACCAAATGCTAAAAGGAGCCTAAGCCCTGCTATTCCCGTCGTCATTTTATACAAGTAGTCCATTTATAAATTCTTCTCGCAACCCAGGTCTAGCAACCTTTAATAAGATGAGCCTAACAACCCCTGTACCTCACCAGGGTAAGTCCCAATTATAGTACTCACATAGCTCTGAAGATCAAAATTGTTTTAAAGCTCTAATGGTAGGAAAACGGATTAGGGTATTGCTCCCATAATCCCTAAAACCACATATACTCTATATGTTTGGTAAAAGTAGCTACTTTATTCCATCAATATATCAGAGTAGCTATATCACCCATAAGGACACCAACTGGAACAGATAACCCTAACGACACTATTATTATTGCCTGATTAGAGTAGTCGTCGTTTCATGTGAGGAATGCGTATACACCCGATGTCTAGGGCAGTCTTTTGGCTTGAAGACTCGTGCCCTAAAGCCTCGTAACCTCGCCACCAGGTTAAGACCCTAAATACGCATCCTACTTTCCATCCCGAGTTGCCCCTAACCTAACAATTCCCCGGATAGAACGATCGCCTATCCGTCGAAACCCCAACCTGACTGAACCCACTCAACACCTAACCTTAAAAACATTATTTCTTTAAGCATGCATCAGTTTGCTGGATTGTTTCATTGGCTTGCTTTTTATTCGGCGTTCCTTCCGACGTGTAGTTCAAGAAGTGAGGTACGTGCGCAAGGAAGTTCCGACTCACCCTCACGGCAGGGACAGGAGCAAGAACTGCCAGGCAAGCATTCCCACCTTGACCATGTTGAAATCCTATATTTGTGAAGTTAATTACTTTGTTTACGAAATTGCATGCTATGTGATTAAAAATCATTATTTTATGTGGATCTAGTTATTCCTATTAGATGCATGGCTTAGGCCGATAAACCATACCTTTGTAACCCTAGTGTTAAGTGCTGATCATTGGACGATCGGCAACTTAATTAGGAGTATAGGCGATAGCCCTGCTTAGCCCTGCTGTAGTAGAAACTAAGTTTTACCGATGCGATGGGATTGGGATCAAAACCCTCGGTTTGTTATACATTCCGAGGGAATCTTTTAAAATGAAAGGTTTGCTAAAATCCCAAAGAAAAGTGATGGAGGATTGGGATTCGGGCAGGAATGCTAAGGGAGTTGGAAGGTGGTTGAGTAGCCGGTCGCTACATGAGAAATGATATGGCCGGGTAGCCGGTTGCTACCCGTGGAGTTGGTTGGTTATGGAGTCCTGCTCGAATCAGTTAAGGACCGAACCTAAGTGCCGCTGAATCAGTTCCTCCACCGTACGTCCACATGTCCTTTATGGGAAGGACTGGACCTGGTACCTCGTCTAATACCGGAGCCCGGAATCGTGGGAAGTTAGGTTGAAGTGCTAGTGGATCCGTAGAATCCCTAGAGGATCTCCACGGAACTGAGTAGGGGAAAAGCTCTTCATGGGTCTCACCGTATTGTGAGGGTAAAGCTCAGTAGAGTCCTATAAGGTACGTGGAACATGGTCCGACACAAAGGGGGAGAGTCCCATCTCTGTCATTTGAGATGAAGAGGGTCGGGTAGTCCTCCTAGCGAGTCTGGCTCTGGTATGAACACGGGGGAAAGGTCTCGTTGTACTAACTCTGGTAGTATACCAGGGCCCGGTATGCCCAGGGTGAACTGCATCTTGTGGGTAAAGCCGTACCACCTCTGCAGAGGGTTAAAAACTATTCGAATAGCCGCGTCCTCGGTCATGGACATGAACTGGTAAAGCCACACACTGGTTAGACTGAGTTTTGTTTGTGAAAGCGGGGAATTGGGATTAAGGACGTGGGCATGATGTGCCCACAGTGAGCAGTTTAAGCTACGGTCTGGTAGCGAGGAACTGCAGAAGAGGAAACCTAGCCCGGGCCGCGAGGCGGTAGCACGGGCAGGTGGTAAGGATTGCTCGAGGCGGTAGATGGAGCTACCGGCCTCTAGTGGACGACTGTTTTGCTGGATCATCCAGCACCGAATACTATCTCGACGGAGACGAATGTGATTTCGAAAATGCTTTTGAATCTACTAATCTGTATTTCGCACAAGAACTTACATTTCCGCACAACTTGCAACTTAGGTTAGAGCCATCCTTTGAACTATTCCCTGCATGAAATATTGCCGTATATTTCCTCCCGTGGGAATAGCTTGCGAGTACATTCCATGTACTCACCTGGCTTGTTGATTTGGCCAGACAAAGGGGACGTCAAGTCCGAAGAAGCTCACGAACGCGAAAGCTAGGGTGTAACCCCAGTCAGTTGCCTGTCGGGTATGGCATACTGTTGGGCCACCTCTCCATTGGATTTCCGCTGCAAGTTTATAGCCGTTGGGCTACAGGTATCAGATCATCGACCTTAACGGTCTGTTTAATTATTTACGCATGTATGACAATGGTATACAGGTTAACTCGTGTGTATCGGCTACTGATCCAGGGACCGATGCAGTGATCACGAGGGAGTTCCCGGCCTTAAAACCGGGGGCGCCACAGAGACGCAGCTCGCCTCGTACTTACGGGGTTCCCAATCACCCGGTTCCTCAGGTAGACGACGCTCACCTCGTACTTACGGGGATTCTAGGGTTTGCCCGTAGCTACGGGAAAACCCGACTTCACACCTCCCGATACGACGGGAACTTGGCAAACTGCCCTGCGAACACGGCGGTTCGCGTCTTTAAACCCATAACCCAGAAATCCTTTTTGGGGCTCAGAAAGCCAGACTACTTTAGTGTGGCCCGACCAAGTTCGTCCATGACCGCGGACGCGGCTATTCGAATAGTTTTAACCCTCTGCAGAGGTGGTACGACTTTACCCACACGATGTAGTTCACCCTGGGCATACCGGGCCCAGCATACTACCAGAGTTAGTACAACGAGACTCTTCACCGCTGTGAACCCAGCCATGAACCCGTCAGAAGGACATATCCCACACCTAGCTTGAGTCAGTATCATCGCTACAAGGATGTTCCAACTCTGTGGCGAATAATACCTCGTTAAAACCACGGGTTTATTCTCTACAGGGGTTAAACCCACCCCATCCGCACTCTACTAACTGCCCACGGGTTCATGCTAGTCCAGGTCGGCTACTAGATCAAGTCCTTCCCACAAAGGACATGTGGTCGTACGGTAAGACTTGGCCAAACGGCACTTAAGATCGGTCCTTAGGTGATCCGAGAAGGACTCCACACCTCACCCCGGAACGGGCTGCAAGAACCACGCCGGGCATTACCTCACACTCAACATGCTCCCTGCATTTCCCCCTTCATCTCCGACCCGGATCAAAATCTTCTCCATTTTCAGCTTGGTTTCACAAACCATTTCACGGTAGAATATCCCAACCCATGCATATCCTACCTTCCATGCACCTCTACAACCGGACGCGACGGTCCGTTTCGATATTTCATCACATGAAATATGGGGTGTTGCTTCCTTTTCCTTTTGAAAACCTAACTTTTGCTACTGCGGGGCTAAGCATATATATATACACTACCCTAAGTTTCCGATAAATCTTCGGAACATTATAGTCCTAAGGCGACAAGGTTTACGGGGTCAGACTAGGGTTTCCTATCATCGGTGATAGCTACTCTACATAAAGTAACAGGGATAAAATATAGCATGCATGGTTCGAAAACAAAATAATATTTCGTAAAACTGGGATTCAACATGATCAAGGGCGGAGAGCTTGCCTGGCGTTATCGGCCGAGTCGATCGCAAACATGATACGACAACATCGGGAATCCTGCGCGTGAGGTATCGCCGCGTCGCAACTACACGTCGGAAAAACAACGAATCACTAACGGCGCGAGGAAGATCCATTTAAGATCCAAAAATATGCTCAGGCAATATTTAAAACCATACCTCGATCTTAGAGGGTGGCTAGGGTTTTTAGGGTTTTATGATGCCCTTTCATCTTCGAACTATGCAACATGTGTATGAGCATATAAATATGCATGAGCTCTGGATCCTAACGTGCTTTCGAAGGGTTTAACATGATGGGGATAACACTAGGAAGGACAAATATGTATGCATGAACTGTCGATTAGGGTTTCTAATGCTCGGATGGTAAGTACTTGCTTTTCCATGGCTCCTGGGTTCATGCATCATGTAAAAGGTAATAGCTTACTAAGATGTATGAGTGTTAAACCTACTGGGCACTTGGGTTGAGTTGTCGAATCAGTAGGTTCGAAAGGAATTGAACCCTATATATGCATGCTTGGAATCTAGGGTTTCGCAGTCTATTTAACTCATGATTTTTTTTGAACTAAGTAACTTAAGAAAGTGCCTCTATATATGCATATGATCTGGACTCTAACATGATGGAGGTGATATTAGGTGAAATGTATGTGTGCATGCAAAATATCGACATTAGGGTTTCCAAGGTCTAGTATGCCTCCTCCGACTTTGTGAACCATGCAACATGAACATATGCATGAAACTTGTGCAAGGTTCCTAATTAGGAGTGTCTAACCTGCTGGAAAGAACCTACTTATGCATGCTCTTGTCTCTAACATATTTGAGGAACCTAACATGATGGGGATAAAACTAGGAGGATCATATATATATGCATGACATTAACACTAGGGTTCCTAGGGTTTGGGTGTTAAGCACATGCTCCTATGGCTTTGGAATCACGCACTAAGTGAAGAGATGATGGACCACTAGGCTACATGAAACTTGAACTCTAATCCCACTGGTCAAATGGAGGAATCATCTATTCGACTATATTTGAAAAAGAGTTTAAACTATATATGGATGCTTATGTTTTAGGGTTTCATAAATTAACCTATCCGTTTTAAACCTTGAGCTAAGCAACATGAATGCATGGTTGTAACTAGTGCAATGCTCAAAAATAAACATGTTTACATGCTGGAGCAACCTAGAGCTAAACACCTATTCAAAAAGGGAATTCAAAAGACTGTTTGAAATTTGAACTGTGTACTGGACTGGGCTGTACAGGGAGAACCATTGAGATTTTCGAAAAGTGGTCTATATGAAAAAGATGGGAAATAAAGTTTTGAACAACTTTTATTTGGGACTTTTCCTGATATTCGGCTTGGATGAGGCTGTACCGGCCAGAAATGGGGGGCAGCAGCAGCAGTAGAGGCGGGCTGTCGCGGCAAAGAAAAAGGCCAAAGGCAGCTGCCTTTTGCTGCCGCGGCAAGGATTCGGTGGGGGACTGCTGAAGCGAGTTTGCCGCGGCGGATGAAATCGGTGCGGCAGGCTGCCGCGGCAGGGACAGATGGCAACTTGGGCTGCCGCGGCAGGGAGATTGAGCTGCGGCAGGAAGCTTTGGCTGCCGCAGCAGGGGAGCTAGGGGGGTTTTCGGCCATGGGGAGCTCGGGTATTGCTTGGGCAGCTCGTGGAGGAGAATGGGGACTGCAGTAAGGTGGAGAGGGAGTAGGAGGAGTACTTGGGCAGAGGTATTGGGCAGCTCAGCTCAGCTTGGAGCTTGGGTGCTAAGAGGAAAGAGGATGGAGCTAAGGATGAGGAAGGGATGCGTGTTGGGGAGGAGAGGCCATGGCAGAACAATGGAATGAGGGCTTGCTCAGCTTGGGAACATGGAGTTGGCCTGCTGGTCTGAGCAATAAAGCAGTGAGGGAGTAGAGGGACAGCTCATGTGCTTTGGGAGCTCAAGTTTGAGGAGCTCGGGCTGGGGTGTTGAGTGGACAAGGGAGCTCGGCAGAGAGGGGAGCAGCTTGGCTGCTTGGGCTGCTCGGTTAGAGAGGTTGGGAGCTGGTCCTTGGTAGCTTGGGAGGGGATGGAGAGTAGAGGGGAGTTGGGGGCTGCTTGGTGAAGAAGATGAGAGAAGGAAAGGGCTTAGCTGCCATGCTTGGCTGCTGGAGTTAAAGAAGGGGTGGCATGAGGGAGAAGAGGGACTTGTGCCTGCAGTTTTGCCTGCTGTGACGTGCTGTAGAAAAGGAAATGGCACAGCCTAGGAGAAAGAGAGGGAGCAGGGCTGCTCGGTTTGACTTGTTGAACTGATGAGAGAAAGACTAAAGGACAAAGGTGGCATGCAGAATTTGGTTGAGGGGAGAGAGCTGCATGCAAGGGAGATGGAGGGGATGTGAGGCAGCTCGGTATGGCTTTAAGGGGCGCATGGAGCTGCTGTGGTACTGCTTGGAAAAGAAAGGAAATGGCAGGGAGAAAGGATGGGGCAGGGATGAGCTCAGTAAAGAAAGGAAAAAGGGAAATGGGGGAGGGGTCAGCTGCTGGGCTGCTGATGTGTGGTGCGGCAGAGGGAGTTGAGGTGCTGGAACTGCATGCACTAAGGAGGGGGAGGCGTGTGAAACAACTTGACAAAGAATAAAAGAAAGGAGAGGGACCAGCTGTGGTGAGAGAAAAGGTGATGGGAGGGAAGAGCTGACTGCTGTTGCAAAAACAAATACAAGCAGTGAGGAGAGAGGGCTGGTGAGGTGATGGTTTGGTCGGTTCAGCACATAGTGTGAGCAGCAGAAATTGAGGAGTTAAGAGGAGCTGAGCTAAAGGACATGGAAAGGACTTGCTGCTGTAAAAGAAAGTGGTGATGTTGTTGGCTGCTTAGGGAAACAGCAGGGGCAACAAGGAAATGATGGGGCAGTGGACTGCCGTAGCAATTAATTAGACTTATAGCTGGGACTTGTAGTGGCGTGTTGTATATGCATGCACACGTGGTGAAGAATTGTCTAGGGCATTAAAGAAATAGGGTTTTGACTATAGTAAGAGGTAAGTGGATGGATTGGTGAAATGGTAAATGGTTATTTGGTGAAAAACTACTGGGACAGATATTTTTCCCTCGGTACGGTAATTTGGTAAAGGTGAAAAAGATATTTTTGTGTCATGTGGTAAGGAGGGAAAAGTAACCGTGGTGAAATAGTTAGTTAGGGTTTTACCATCCGTTAAGATAGAAAAAGTAACCTGGCAAGAGTAAGGGGTAAGGGTGAAAAGAAATTTGTGTATATATATTCTGGTAAGGAATAATGGTAAGGTAGCTGACGATATTTTCTGGGTCAGGTGGTAAAAGGATTTTACCGAGGAAAGTAGTTCAGGGTTTGGTGTGTATGTGCCCACATATACTTGGATATTTTTGCATATATGGGATTTGTATGCGGATGGAATGGACATGCGAAGTTGCAGTAGGCTGTGGTTTGAGTTCGGGTGCTGGTACATGCATATATACATGCCTGAGGTTTTGACGACAGGAGGGGGAAACAGGGGTGTCGAGAATTAAGGTTCGCGTATGTGCATATACATAAAAACAGTATATTTTTGCACTTGCTCGCGATAGGTCATAACGAAGTTGGTGGCAAAAGGTTAGGTCATTTGGAAAAGATTTAAGATAGGTATATGTTTCAATTTCGCAAAGTACCGAATGGGCACTTAGCGGCAAATGTGATTTAGGTTGCATCGGCTGGATACGAGGGGGAGGAATGCCAAGGGTATGTTCTTGGTGGAAACTCAAGGTGGTTAGCCACGTATGGAGACAAAAGAGTAGATCAGGGTTTGAGAGCATTTGCCGAACAGAGTCCCGACAAAGCAGAGATCAAAGATACAGGAACAGAGGGGAAAGGTTTTGGGTTGACACACTTTAGGGTTTCAACAGAGGCAGGATTTGTTTAAAAGTTTTAATTAGGTGTATCTTAACTTGCATTATTAAGAAAAAGTTTTTGTTGGCCCTAATTTTCAGGTCTCGAAAAATTTAGGTGTTACAGTTGTGTAGTCTCTTTTGTAGATATCACGAAACTCCGATTCAACATGACTACCAAGGACAACTATCGACTGAGGGTCGGATGGAAGACCAAGAAATGTTTACACTACTTCTTTTGTGAACAATATACTTATCGCGTTGCGGTTGTTTCTAAATTCGTAGAGTTTTGGATTAATGTTCTCAATAATCCATTAAAGCAACTCATCATGCACGGAATAAGAAGCAACATCTAGTAGCTTTCTAAACCCACTCTCCCAAACAAGAGCTTTTTGTGCTTCGGTTACTCCATTCGACAACTTCCTTAACGTTTAGCCGAGAAACAGTTTGATAACTCAACACCCACTTTCAGCCCACCTTCATGTTGGCAAATGTAAACAATCCTGATAAAAGTACATCGAAATGGACATTAGTGGATGCAGTTAAATTTGAGTAAAAGGATGATAGACATGGAATAATAATAATGTACGAATACAACATCTTTGGTATCCACTGGAACATATTCTTTCACAAAAAAAGCAACATATACGGTTTGAGATGGAAACAATGACCTATTTGAATTTGGAGGAACACACATCCCGCCTAACTCTTTGATGAAACAATACCTGAGCCTAAGTGAACAAAAGGAGATTTCAGTAGAAAGAATGCAAGGTCAAGTGATGAAATTGAGAAATAATCCAGTGAAAAGGAAATCCAAAATCAGATCAGATTGCACAACTATGGCATATAAACCACGTTTAATCTACTAATCGGCAAAGATGCACGCCTACCAGCCAAAAACAACACAAATAAAATGATGGAGAGGGAGAGGAATAAACATGTAGGGAATGTACATGAAAGAATTGCACCTCGATTTTGATTAGGAGGATGTGAACGAAGGATTCACCAGTTAGAGTAAGTTTGCAGCGGGACCAACATCCAAGTGGTGGCAGGAAGAAAGGGATGGGGAAGCAAATCACTGTGAAGGTCAGTGGCGAATGAATGAGTGGCGTCGCCGCGGCGGAGTGAACCTTGAAGTGCCGTCACACGAGGAGAGTCACCCAATTCGTCGGTTGGTGAGGAAGACGCTACGACCCCCAGGAACTGCCGATGGAAATAAGGAAACAGAAGGGCAGAATATTTTGGAATTGATTGAGGGCGGTGACAGTTCTTCGTAATTAATTAGAAGTCTTTACGCTGGCAGATTATGTTAGATAAATGGTTGTAGAGAGTGACTAGGAAGGACACGGATTGGCATGCAAATATGAAGAGTTTTTATTTATTTATTATGAGGGAAACCAATTATTTTATTAACCGAAACTCGAGGCGTACATTTCCTCACAAAAGCGTGTGCCACATCATCATTTTAATCTCATCCATCCGATCCTTTCGAAGGCTATGAGGGTCGTTTGATCTGATAATTCCCTACCTAAGAACAATATCAACCAAGCCCTTCTAGAAACGATGAATTCTTAAGCCCCCTAGCCTTAGTCCATGCACAAAAAATCTGACTCTTGAGCCCAGCGAGGCCACGACCCTTCTTTCCCCTTCCTTGCGCACTCCATTAACCGTTCCTCTTCCTCTTTCTTACGTATCCTCTAAGCTCCTCACTTCTGCTCCTTTATGCTGCCTATGCATCGTCCTTTTCCTCCTCTCGCTCTTTTTTTTAAGGAAAAACTCTCTCGCTCTTTCCTACTTCTCTCCTACCTCATGTTATCTTGTAGACGCCGTGGCCTTCTCATGAACAAATGGTGTTTAGCGGCGGCGCTCTTCAATGGGAAAAGAGCTTTCCTCCCCCTTGGATCCACCTCCCTTTGCTAACGTGAATGGGCTCTGCCACTTGAAAATCATTGCAACCATGCACTCTTATTCAAATTGAAGCTTCCCCTACCACCTCATAGACACCGAAAACTTAGACTTCGAAATTGGTCAAGAAAGTTCAAGAGGACGTTAATAATCGCTCTTGGGCCACGCTATGCCTAGTAGTACCACTAGTAGTGAGCAATATATTTTTGTAGCCCCCGAGGTGGCTATACCCCCTCACTTATAATTAACAAACCCTTTCATCTATAAGAATTACAGCACTTTTGCTGGTTTTTGGAAAAAAAGAACTTGGTCAAGAAAGTCGTAGACTATGCACCAGCCTCGCACGTCGCCCACTAACATCCTCAAGGTTCCGAGAGTCTCCGGGTGCTAGGGCGCTAGCAATTTGATAGGATAGATGTAGGAAGGCCACTGTCGTTTCCCCGGTTATGAGCATGCCACGTGCGTCAGGGCTGCCTTTTTTTAAAAGGAAGGTTCTATTGATCTCTCGTTGTGTAAGCTGTTGTTGTATGAAACTACACGTCTTTGTCCGCAGAAATGGGTCGCCCAAAGCTTTCCTGTGCCGGTCATGCCTTCACCTACTGTTTTCGGGCTCTAGTACTGACCAAATCATCGGCGCCATCGATACACCCGTGTGCCATGGAGCGAGCTTCACCTGGCTTATAGACGACGGCCGATGCGTCCGCACAACCATAGGCCCCAAGGAGGGACAAAGCAAATGGGTCAGCATTCATACGGCAACTTCACAATACATCTAGAGAATTGTCATCGACACGACCATGTATATATAAGCAAAAATGGTTATCTCCACTAGGGTTGATTTGTACTCTATACTCTCTCTCCTCTTTACACATTGCAGAAAACTATAAAAGAAATTGAAAAAATATCAGAATATTTATCATGCTATTACACGTATATTTGCAAAACTTAGTGCAAAAATATGACTGTATGCACCTTGCACAATAAAAATAAATTTTGCACCTCTGAATAGCATACTATTCACAATTCGGGATGTATCCATTTTTTCTTTTTTTTTGTACAGGATGCATATGAGCATATTTTATATCAAAATTTTACATGTTATATCATGATGAATATTTTTGAATTTTTTTTATTGTACAACTTTCTGTAATGTTTAGAGAGGAGAGAAATATAAGGTGTATATCAATCTGGTGGAGATAATCTGTGCACCCGAGGGTCGATAAAAAAGCTCGTCAACAGGCTCAGTGGCCTCGGTTCAAAATTATCCGGAGTACGCTTAAAATTAAAATTAACTAATTTCAGTTGGTTGGCTCGATAACAAAAATTACTTCCAAACTATAAAGATGACGACATTAAATCAAACTATCTTGTTTTTGGAAAAATCTTGATAAAAGTTCACTAGGCTCGACATCCTGGGTGCACACACGAGGTGATTTGAAAAATAAAAAAGCACAAGTATAAACTTTAAGAAATTCCAAGAATTTTGTGGATATAATGATTGATAGAGCATGAACCTACAAAAGTTCAGCCAGAAATATTCCCGCATGAGCTCTATACGAAAGGAATGAAATAGTGTCTACAGCGACTGTGTAAACGTACACAAATTGTTTTTCTTCGTGAAATGCACATATGGAGATATTTTTAGCTAAAATTCAGAGATCTACGTTAATTACTTTGAAAATTTTCAAATAAATATGTAAGCCACTGGCCTTTTTGATCGCTCGTTGACCCGCCCAAGTAAGTATGGAGGAAGAAAGGAATAGTGGAGAAATTTTGTAGGATCCTATTCTTATAAAAGATTTCCCTTTAGAACAAAGGAATGGCTTTTAAAATTCCTAGATGAATCTCTTCTTTCCTAGTTATCTTGGGAGAAAATCAAACATTTGCTTGAACCTCATAAAAATTTTCTTTTCAGAAGTCTAAGACAATCTCTCTCCTTCTCTCTCATCTCTCACTTTTCTCTAAAATTCATATGTTTTTCAGTCTTGTGTTTCAAATGCCTCGTCTGATTACTATGTTTTTAGTTCTTATATAATTTGTGAAGCATGTCACTTCAATTTCTGTGTTTTTTCAGCTTATACGTTTTTTCTTGTCCGGTGTCCAAACGGGTCTTAGCCGGCCTCAAGTTCTCCGCTCTGCCGCTCGAGTCACACCGTGGGCTGTGGAAATAAGGAGCGTACGTGGGCTTTTAGATACGGCTCGTTTTCCGCCCTTGGACAAGAGTAGAATATGGAGTCGTGATGGATCAATTGTGCTACAAAAAGCCTCTGCAATAATGAAGTCCTCCCTTTCCTATTTGCTTGAGACGATCGGTTGCCCTTCCGTGCTAACACATCTAACTTCCTCATCAGATAAATATCGGTGTAGCAGTTTCGAAGAACGGCAACCGCGGCTCGACAGCTGCGATCTGCCGCAATGAAGAAGGTATGTTCCTAGGTACATATTGGTTCTTTGAAGGAATTACTGACCCAACAACACCGAGAAGCTAATGCTTATCGGAAGGCCTCGTCGCTAGCTGTGGATATCAATCAGAATTGACTATATATCTCGGCAGATTGCCTCGAGGTGGTCTGAAATATCAGGGGGGCAGTCGCTGCTCCTATAGCTGCATTCTGCGAGAGATTGAGGAGTGGAGGAAACATTTTGATGATTCTACATTCGTGCACGAAGTAAGATTTTCCAATTGTCATGCTCATAACTTAGGACGGAGTGTTCTTTGTTATGATATTGGCCACTATGCGTGGCTTGTAAACTCGCCGGACACAAACATTGTACCAACATATATTATAATCTAATAAAGCCAGCTATGACCGCGTGGCAGGCGTGGTGAGCAACTTCAAATCAATGATATAAAAAAAATAAAGCCAGCTATGTTTCGCTCAAAAAAAATCTAACTTGGGCCTGATTTTACTTTACTCTCCTCCGGTTAGTAATATGCACAAGTTACGATGTCATACTTTTAATCTGAACCATCCATGATCTTTAATCTAAATTTTTAATTCTCAATTCAATGCTCATGGATAAAGATTAGACCCTCCTCTAATCACTCATATACTTATTGCCTTCAAATTACTCCCCAATTTCAATTGAAATACCTAAAAGTTGTTGTTTAACATCCTAACATGATTTTTCTTTATTTAGAAACATTTAATGATTGCATTTTTAACATATGTTTAATAAACATTTATTTCTTCAAGTAGTTTTCTAGTAATATATAATCCATGTAATACATGTTATAAAAAACATACATTGTACTTGCATGGTTGCTAGTATTAATTAAAAGGTTTCAGGTGTGCCTAATCAAAACATCTCTTATGTGCTTAAGGTCTAAGAGATAATACTTCATTTGAGTTATGTAGCTTAAATTTTCTTTTTATATATGTTATGAGTAGCTTTTTTTATAGGAAAATGTAGGTTTATTAGAGAGAAAACATAGCTTAATCAGGAGTCTGCATCGTGGAGGATAATGGCCCCTTTTAGTCGGCTTAGACTTGTGCATAAGCAAGTCTAAGCTTAACTATACCTAGAAGCTCTGGTGTGGGGAAACCCTGATAAGCTCTCATCTTCTTCTAAGCAACCTCTAAGATTTGAGCTTATGGCTAAAAGTGAATTGTAGAAAGTCTGTAATGCCCTTTGACTTATTGTTTACTGTTTGAATGATGATAGCACTATTTTCTCTGTTTTTTTTACGTAGTTTAGCACAGAAATGAGATATGAAAATAGAAAAAACATGGATAGAAACTATTCAGCTGCCATAAAACCAAAAAATTACACATAAAAGCATTTGGTTTATAATTATATAGATTTATGTTATTTGACAAGTCAAACTACTTATTTTCTGTCCAACAAAAAAAGATACAAAGTTTGAATAACACCTCATCATGTAGATATTCACTCACGCGCTACCAAGCCCGCAGTAATGCCATCGTGTATTTTCCCTATAGTGCCATCATCTACGGGCGCAACATTTATCACTCCTAAGTCTCCATTTTGATGGACTAGGACTAAGCGAATAACCCATTGTTCTCTTCTTCACACTCTTGCCACTTACATGTGTGGTATCAAAACCTAACCCTTCACATCCTGATTCCACATCATCTTCCTCAATGTTAACCTACAGGGGTCCAGATTGAGATATTGCACCTAGTACCCTTACATGTTCGTTTGCAACACTGTGAGCATCAAATATTATTTCTCATTTTATCCTCGCTATTAAGTGGAGAATTCTGAATCTTAGCCGCCCGTAGACATCTCTAGAAAAAATTTAACACAAGATCACGTGAGTGCTCAATATTTTTTTTATTGCTAAAGAACTAATGGAAATGAGATAAAAACATGTGTACCTTAATCTCGGCATCCCACCACTCATCGCTAGCCTCAATGGTACCCGTGAGAGGATTTATTCTTAGACCGGATGCATGTTGGTTCAATGTCTTCCACATATTATAGTCTCCCATCTATTCTTGAATTGCTTGCGCTTATAGTTTCTTTTGGTGCGCTCATTGAATTTGGTAATTAAATTGGCATACCCAACATTGTTCAAACATTGGGTCGCGCCGATTGCTCGCTTGCACTTCTTCCACACATAAGTCAATAAAAACCATATGAACAACAGCATCCCAAGTTACTTTTCCGGTTTTCCATTTATCCATCTGTGAACACATTCAGAATCATCTTTTCAATCAGTTGAGATGTTGCTATTATCTGAACTGACATATACAACACAACATCCCAATAAAACTTTATGACTAAATTAATATCTAATTACACAACACAATATCCAGAATAATGGAATTTGATTCTTCTTTTTTGGAACATCACAAACTCTTCCTTAAAAAATGAACGATCGGTACCTTACCGCTCTATTACATCATATAAACTAGCTGAAGTAACATATGTGACTCGCTAATGAATATTAGATCATACAAGACACAAATTGATTTACATTTTAGCATCCATGGAGGATCTTTTTTTTTACATCTTCACCGATTCATGACACTTTTATTTGTATTATCAGTGAGACACATGTTTCATAGCTTAGCTTAATAAACATAGTACTATCATTATCTTCCTTCAAACACATTTAGCCATGCATCTCAATGCAACCTTTTATTTCGCAAGAGGAAACAATTGAATACGCCGAATCACCTTGGCAGGTCGTGTCAGTGGAGAGGACGGGAAGTAGGCGGGCCATGGGGAGGGGACTAGGTGACCCCCGGCGTCGGAGAGCTGGCCATCGGTGTCGTGGTTGAGGCAGAGGCGACTGGAGGCGAGCTCATCGTGGTCGATGCAATGGCGACTACAGCGGTAGGACCCAAGCTTGTCGCGGTCGGCAGAGGCGGTGGCTGGTGCAGGTCGGTGACGGGTCCGGAGGGACGTGGACGTCACTGTCGGTCTTGGGACGTCGAGCAGATCTGTAATGCTCTGCGCCGGGAGGGATGAGGGAGGGGACGGCAGAAGGTGCGGTGGGAGGGGAGCATGAGGGAGGGGCGGCAGAGGTTGCGGCGGGAGGGAACACGAGGGAGGGGCTAGGCGGTAGAGGGTGTGGTGGGGGAGGGAGCACGAAGGATGGAGCAGCAGGAGGGGAGGAAGGATACGGGGTGGAGGTAGCTCGGTGGAAATTAGAGAAAAAACCCTAAGACTTGAGATTATATACCAATAACAATTGCAAGCAAATAGTATAGAATTTAGAGGGAAAATTCGTATCTAGAGGTCCGATAAACTCAAGAAGCCTCTTTTTTAGACTTTATCTAGCAATGAGAAAAATAGCTGCTTAAATTTTAAGCCTAAGTTGAGCTTTACCCTTCTAAATAGCTTATGACTTCTTGAGACTATAAACCATCTTATAAGCTTTCTAGAAAGGAGGCAAATTGTATTTTGGACAGCCTCACGCTTTTGGGCAGTGGTTGAGTCACTGGGCCCCGATGTGGTTGCTGCTTGGACCGCTTGGCACTCTCATTGGTTGGTTGCTCCTGTTACCACTTACCAATGGCCGATCACTCGTAAACGCTATCGAATTGGAAGATAAACTAAAAGCAGCCAGCTGCTCGGCCAGAAAGCATTCGTACTTCTTGCGCTGACATAGTCCTGGCCGTCAGGAGACCGCGACAGAACCGAAACACTTCCATCTTTCAACCTCTAGTCACTCTCCTCTCGTTTTGGCATTATCATGTGGGTGGAGGACCGGTTGATGACTTTTTAGTTTTCTTTTATATTTCTCGGATAAATTGTTCTAATTTTGTTGTTCATTTGCAAATTCCATCAGATTTCTTTTAAGGCCCACTAGCATGGACTTCTGGGTCGCCCCTACAGTGCCTTCGCGGCATCTCGCCAACACAGACGAACAACATCACATTTTAGTCATATGGATAAACCGTGTCGTTGTTCATGTTCTAAGCGTCGATTCCGATCGTGCATAAGATAAACATTATTATTACGTCGTTTAGTATTGTCGTGAGTTATTTGCCTGATATAATAATCAGTAAAGTGCTCCATATTCTAAGGGCACTCCCAATGCATTGTATCTTAGGTTGTATCTTATTGCATTAGATACAACCTGCTCAATGGGTTGTATCTTAGTGTTGTATCTAAAAGAACTCTCATTTAATGTGTTTTGTGAGAGAAAAATTATGAGATGTCTTGGATTTGGTGCTAAGATCCATATCTAGATTAAGATATGGTTACTCTCTCTTTCCTCATTAAATAGGGTGCCACATCAGATTTTTGCTTAGGTGGCATGATTTAGATATAGTACATGGTGGAGCATTGGGACTGCCCTAACATCCTTATCGTGATTGTCTAGAATCTTCAATGCACACGCTAGGCATTTGTACTCGTATTTTTATGGCAATCAATATAGATCGGAGCACCTTTCTTTAACAAAAAATGAAAAAGAATGCATCCCAACAGAAACCGAGGAACTGGAAAGACCCTCGTATATCAATGATCATCATCATCTAATAAAATATATTTCCTTATCTCAATTCAGCACATAAATGTATTAAAATGACCCTAAATCAAAAACTTTTCAAATTTGACCTAGAATCAATCTAAACATTGTGAAATCAAATTCATCAAAATTTCATTACAATAATTTTGATAAGCCCTAAACATCTCAGAGAAGATTTCTAAATATTTCCAAAGTCATTTAAAATTGAATTGCATATTCGAATAAAAAGATTTAAAATAATTTTCAAATGAGCAGAACTGTAATACCTTATTAAGTCAATTTCCTCTTATCCAAATTTCACAAAATTTTATATCTGAGAGTTATTTATACCTATGAACCTAAATATAAAATCTTCAAAAATATTTGACAATTATTTGAACTCCCTACAATGCAAACCTAAGTTTGGACAAATTTACATTTATATTTAAATGACATATGAAACTAAATTATTTTCATATGAGAAAATGTATGGAGAATATAAATACCCTAAAGACTCTCTGTGAATTTTTTCAAATTTAAAAGATGAGGCTTGAACCCTCTGCTAGTTTAGTTTTCAAATAAAACCAAAAACAAAAACAAAAAGAAAACAAAAAGGTCTCCTCTAACCTGATGGGCCAACTGACTGGCCCGTTTCTTCGGCGCGCGGCTAGGCTGAGCCCATCCCAGCATCAGCATCAGCTGCGCTCGCCCGCACCTTCTCCCGTTCCCGTCTTCTTTGCAGGAAAACGCTCCGTCTTGACGCCGCCTTCTCCTTCTGCTGGCAAGCGGGGCCCACTTGCCAAGTCCCTGCCTCCACACGTCCTGGACACGCGTCCCGCACCTCGAGCGCAACAACATTGCCGGTGTTGCCTCCCTCTCTCTCCCAAGCTCTACAAATCCCCTCTCGGTCTCTTTGCTCTCTGGACATCTCGCTATCGGCCTCTCTCGGAGCAGCTAACACTTGTGCCGTGTCTAGGAGGTAGCTGCGAAGCTTCTGCCATAGAGGATCTGACCCAGGCACTACTCCTCTTCCTCGCTAGCGCTCACTCCTCCTTCTCACCGTCGGCCAACCCATCCCCGTCTCCTCCAGCTACCTCAGCCCCAATCGAGCTCAGCCGTGAACCTGAGATGAGCTCCTCTCCCAAATGCCTTTAGTTGCACCGCTAACCGTTGCCGGGGCTACCGACGCATATGCTCGGTATAGCTTTTCGGTGTCTTAGCGCCAACCGACCTGGCCGTTATGACCGGCCAGTTAGTACGGTCTGATCGTTATGGTAGTTCTGACCATTACAGTCGGAAATACCGTTGGTTGTTACAGTCGGAACAGTTAGTGCATGGTTGGCTTACAGCTAGGTTAGGGGTTAACTTAGGGTTATGGTTAGATCTAACCTAAGATGCTAACCCTAGTATGATGGGTGGACTCGACCAAGCTACTTGTGTTAAACGGGAATTTAAATATATGTGAGTATGACCACAGGGCCCCACACCTGTGATCATCCAAATAAATAAAAAGGTTAAAAACAAATGTTTCATGACAGGTGGACCTCATTTGTCATATGCTCATAAATTTGAATAGAAAGAAGACTAAATCTCACTCTGTGTGACATGTTGGACCCACCAGATAAATAACAAGAAAAATAAAAATGATAAATAAAATAAATATGACATGTAGGTCCCACCTGTAATTGACTAAGTAAATAAAAATAAAAATAAAAAAGAAGATTTACCGAGAATGACAGGTGGGCCACCTGGGCTAGTCAACCTTTGACCAGGTCCCGCTGGTAGCTTCTATAGCTAAGTTAAAGCTGGGTATAATTTTTTTATTTCTTTTTGAGCAAAAGACGGAAAATGATTAAAACTTCTAAATATTGTAAAACATTCATATGAACTCCAAATGAGGTGATTATTCTTTTGCAAATTCATCTTTTAGTCTGTAGAATTTAAAGGTATAACTTTCATTCGTGTTACTATTATGAAAATTTTCAAAATTCCAAATATGCAATTAAACTTTAAAATTTGAATACAAATATTAAAAATTTCATAACTTCATCTCTAGAGCTCTAAATTGAATGAGAGCAATTGCATCAGATTCATAATTCTAGTTAATAAATTTTAGCATGCATTTCATACATAATATACTATTTGATTTTACTGGTATTGATTATTTGCTTCGTTTCGTCGTTTTTCGGTGTTTCGGTATTCTTTTTTGATAGAACCCGACAATAGGTGTAAGACTTCGAACAGCAAGGAAAGGCAAGGAATTGTATGAGGGTGGTCCTCAATAGGTGTAGGACTCCGAACAGCAAGGCAAGCATGCAGCTTGTTGGAAATATTCTAATTAATTTATGCTATGGTTGGATAATGGATGATTATGCTTGTTGTATGCTTTTGATCAAGGATTATTTCTTAAACATGATATTACTAGCATGATTATGAGTTATTTATTGTTCATGACTAGCAAGGTTATAAAATTGAAAGCAACTAATCTAATACTTGAACTATTAATAAGTGAGATGTGAGAGCTGGAGATAGATGGCAAACAACGGATTGGTCTGCTGTGTGACTGACACGATGCCGACCGTGCTGGGTCTTTTTCTTCACCTACGCTAGAATTGATGCCAACCGACAAATCGGTCTGCTATGTGACTGACACGATGCCAGATGGGTTGTGTCTTTCTTTTGATGGATTTGGGTGGTGTAACTCTATCCCAGATTGTCCTTAAGTTGGGGTATACTTAAGGTTGATAAAATGGAATTTTAGTGATGGTTGGCCACTAAGGTTCAGATCGAAAAATGGATGAAATTAAATTATTTATCAAGTGGTTAGCTTGAATCAAATGAACATACTATGTTATGTTATTCTTGAGATGAATTGTTGGTATAGTAATTTATTGTTCCATGACATGCTCAAGTTAATTGGATTGAGCATAGATAGCATCTTGCGAGTACGAAAGTACTTATTTTGAAATTTTGTTCCTGCAGGTGATCCTAGTATAGGAGAATTTTATGATCCCGATCATATGGAAAATGATGTCTAGTTGTTCGATTTGCTTATCAATCAAATGTGAGTTTCTATGTAGCTTTCGGGAGATGGTTGTGGCTGCCATCTCAAGGTTTTTACTTTGTTTCTGTTGCTGGTCCATGTTTAAATTCCGATGTAAACAACTTTTGAGTCTTGTTGGTTGTAATACATTTACCTACCCTGTGTGTATGAAATGTGTTGTATATATCTTGTATCCCTTACTTAAAGTTTTATTGTGATATCCAAGTTGTTTATGTGGCATCACATACACCATGTGTGTATGATATTGAAGTGTATGAGACAGCTATAAAGAATTAGAGTTGTCTTTTGTTTCGTTAAGTATGATGGTTTTTGGTCAAGTGACCTGCTAGCTGTGATGCACTGGCCGGCTAGGCAGGATTAGGTGATTGTACCGGGCTTTCGAGCGACCCATTAGACTTAGGGCTAGATAGATACAATTGCCAGGCTTGAGATTGTACCGTTGTATTTTGTGAAATTACAATCCATTTATTTCTCATTGCACCGTTGTATTTTGCGACTCAAGAAGGACGCTAAGTCTTTACATGATTTTGGAATTGTATTTAGCTCTTGTCGTAATGTGTGTGTCTTTGTGCGGCTTGACCAACGGTGACATATACGTCTGAGATGTGTATGAGATGATGGCTCGATGTTGAATTGTCCAATGATGATAGATCTATACTTTTTTGTACATATAAGATATTAAGTAATTATTTAGATATAAGTATATAAATTGTAATTTTGGGATCACGATCTTTCTTTTTCTCCTTGTCGACGTCACCATCATTCTACCCATTTTTTACTCGCCTTCAAATCTTCGATCTTGGCTAGATATCTGTCGACCAAAATAAACAAAATATAGTCTTCATTAGACATGGCATCGCTTGGTGAATTTTTTTTATAAATATTATTTTTAAAATAAAAAATTCGAGATATATACCTCCGGTTTCAGGAATTACAAAACTAATACCCTGTCGGCCAACCGTCAACCGACAGGGGGCTTGTCGGCCAACGGTCGACCGACAAGTCCCTGTCGTTCCACCCGCGGACGACTGCGCGCCGGAAGCTGACTGGACGTGCCGAAAGCCCTGACTGGACACTGATGGGACGCGGTGGGACCCGGTGTCGGCACCTGTCGTCCGGCCGTTGGACGACAAGCCCCCCAGTTGTCCAACGGTCAGACGACAGAGCCCTACACTGCCCCGTGACTGCCTCCACCTTTCCCCTCCAGCACCCCACCCCATTTATTCCATCGCGCGCAGCCATTCCAGAGAGAAAA
The DNA here is from genome assembly GCA_019208055.1 of Stipa capillata. Classification (NCBI taxonomy): domain Eukaryota; kingdom Viridiplantae; phylum Streptophyta; class Magnoliopsida; order Poales; family Poaceae; genus Stipa; species Stipa capillata. The sequence goes on along the minus strand of JAGXJF010003933.1, from coordinate 10,794 downwards.
GAGAAGAGGAGAAGAAGAAGAAAGGGAGGAAGAAGATAGGAGAGGAAGAAGAGGAGAAGAGGAAGAGAGGAGAGGAAGAAGAGGAAAAGAGGAAGAAAGGGAGGAAGAAGAGGAGAAAGAAAAAAAAGGAGGGAGAGGAGGTGAGCTCGCTACATCCACGGTAAAATTTTAAAACACGTTTAGTATAATTATTAGTATGATTGTTATGCTTATTATAGGTGATGTATGTAAATATAAATTATTATGATTGTACTTGTTATCATAGTTTAATTAGGATGTTTTGTACTTGTTTAGTATAATTAGTATGGTTATGTACGTATAAAAAAGTTAGTAAGATTATTAGGGCTATGTACATATTTAATTAGGATGTTTTGAACAAGTTTAAATTTAGAGTTTAGTTAGGTCTCGTTGAATAGAATAAGTAGAATCGATTAGACGTCCAAAAAAATGAGGTTATGAGACATGCAGAATGTTGTTGTTTAGTTAGGTTAATTATTACGTGTTTGTGTTGACCGTTGCATTCGATCGTGCTAAAAGTTCTATCCCGATTTATCGGTTGATAATTCTGGTGTGTTCCGGATCACCCTTGTACACGCCGTAAGCGTGTACTCGACCTACATTTAGCACAAAAGAATTTAGCGGTCGCGCGTCGTAATAGAACTGCATGTCTTACTACGTATGTGACGAAAATATAAATTTATGTTACGGCAGGTATATCGGAGGTAGTACATATGACGGTGTACTATGGTCCTGGGATTATTTGATCAAATCATAGTGGGGTTGATCTTAGTGAATTCAGCCATGTTGATTTGCCTATATCCGATCCGGAGAGGCTGAACTTTAAGGAAGCCAATCACTGGCTTACACGTACCTTCTCGATGGATCCTGCACTATATGCTGTGACCATTCAGGCAGTGTTTACCAAGTCTTGCACTGATATTAAATGGGACTTGTTGCCGATCGAGAGTACTAGAGACTGGAGATCGTGGATGCGGGTTTACAATGCTAGAAAAAGTCCTCCGATCGCACTTGTGCAAGCCATCCTGAAGGGTGCCGGGTCAGAAGGCGGTGGGTATGAAGCGGAGCAGAACAATCCTGAACCACAGGTGGACGAGGTAGTTCACTACGCTTGGCAAGGTGGGCAAGCTGGGCAGAGCAGTAAACCGGCAGAAATAGGTCCCACGGGGCAGGCGGATGAAGAAGAGGATTTCGGGTCCATGCAGGAGGTAATGGAACAGGAAGATGAAGATGGATTGGCTGAAGATGTCGACGAAGATAGCGGTGACGAAGATAACATTCATGCGTCCCCGATTCCGAGTGCATGGAATCAGGAACTTCTTGGTGGCATGACTGTGAATGATGGCCATGATTCTGGTTGGGAATATAACAAGAACCAGATCCAAATTGGTTCGATGTATGCTACCAAGAAAGAATTGAAGCATGCGTCACGCAATGGGCCATGTCCACGCAGAGGGTTTTCAGGACTGACATTTCTTCCCCAAATAATTTAACCTTAACATGCACGGCTAATGGCTGTGAAAGCAAGGTGCACGCCCACGTGCCCAAGTACGAAGTGAATTGGGTCGTGACCAACGTCGTGCCGCACACTTGCGTTAGAAGCAATGTCCTAGCACGCCACCCCAATCTGACATCCACTCTCATCGCAGAACTGATGTATAGCGAGATAGTGGAGAAGAAAGACATGGAAGCAAAGCACATACAAGTTGCCGTAAAGAACAGGTACAAGTACGAAATCCCATATGGGCAGGCTTGGAGGGCTAAGCAGAAGGCCATGGAGATGCGCTTCGGCACCTTCTATGACTCGTACGACAACCTGCCCCGTCTGCTTTATACACTCCTCCTCCGGAACCCAGGGACACATATTGACATAGAGCACTCGGTGAGCCCGCACTTTCCAGGCTATAAAGTATTGAACCGAGCTTTCTTCTCTTTCGGTGCATGCATTGAAGCTTTCAGACATTGTCGTCCAGTGCTGTGCGTGGATGGGACATTTCTGACAGGCAAGTACAAGGGGCAGATCCTGACGGCGATTGGTGTGGACGGCAACAATCAGATCCTGCCATTGGCGATGGCGTTCGTTGAGGGTGAGAACTTCTCGAGCTGGTTATGGTTCTTCAGGCAGCTTAAGCATGGAGTAGTGAAGAATCGGGAGAACGTATGTGTTATTCACGACAGGCACCCTGGTATACTGAAAGCAGTGAAGACACTCCAGGAACCAACGGCTGATGAAGATCACCCTTGGCCGGACCTGCAAAGCCGTTGGTGCATGCGCCATCTAGGGGCTAATTTTTTTAGCCAGTTTAGGAACAAGCGCCTTATGAATCTGTTTAAGAGGCTGTGCAAGCAGAACCAGGAGAAGAAGTACAAAACTTTGTGGCGGAAGCTCGATGACTTTACTAAGAGCGAGATCATTGATCGCAAGAAAAAAAATGTAGTACTTAGCCCGGAAGAAGAGCCACGGGAGCTTTCTGCTATTCCAGCAATTGACCCTCCTGGTACGAGGAGGAGGAAGGCGAAACAAATAAAGAGTTTTTCTCAGTGGATAGAGAAAGAGCCGTCTGAGAAGTGGTCTTTGCTTCATGACACTCATGGCGCTAGGTACGGCATCATGACGACCAACCTTGCGGAGGTGTACAACTTTGTGCTGAGAGGGCAGCGGGGTTTACCTCTAACTGCTATCGTGGAGGGTGCGATGCATGGCACCGTGAGGTACTTTCAAGAGAGGTACAGAAATGCTGCACTGCATATGAACAATTTTCCTGCGACCCCGTACTGTGCGAAGGTCATGACGTACATGGAGGACAAGATTCAAAAGGGATTAGGGCACACAGTCTATAGCATTGCGAATCTTGAAAGGAGGTACGAGATACGTCTGAGGGATAAATCTGGTTTTGGGGCTGCGAACGAGACGAAGACGCATGAGGTTACAATTGGAATGGAAGCCACGCCCACTTGCAAGTGCACATGCAACAAACCGAAGCTGCTACACCTGCCTTGCTCTCATGTGCTGGCTGCGTGTGGCCAAATAGGGATGGACTCAATCTCCTTCATGTCACCGTACTATCTGAAGCAGTCTGTGCTGCATACTTGGAGCGGCGAGATAAGTGGATTCCGTGCGGTTGGCAACTTCAACAAGGTAGACGAGGCTCAAAGGGAATACATCCCAGACTTCAGACTACTCCGGGTAAGATGAGGTCGACGGCAGGTTCGTCGTATTCGTAACGACATGGACCAATCGGAGGCTGGTGGTCCAACTAGACAGTGCATGCATTGCTCAAGGTATGGGCATAGGATGAAATACTGTCCTGAGTTATAGAAACAAGGACAAGGGGATACTGCAGCTGGCGCTAGCACATCGGCGCATGGAGACACACCAGGAGAATGTTGAAATGCGATTTAAGAATTTGTACTTTCAACTTAGTTTGTTCCGTAAGTTTTTATTTTCCTATAAGTTTGTATTTTCCTGTAAGTTCTGTATATCCCTTTGTGTTTTCCTGTAAGTTTTTATTTCCTGTAAGTTTTTATTTCCTGTAAGTTTATAATTCCTGTAAGAATGGTTAAGTTTGTAAGTTCATAATTCATGTAAGTTTTCATAACACGGTATGCATTCGTGCGAATTTGTAAGTTTATATTTGTATGATTCTGTAAGTTTATATCTGTACGAATCCATTATTTCCGCAAGTATGGCGATGTATCGTCATCTGGACCCTACGGTAGACATACGACACCGGGGGAGTGTCGGTGTTTTGATCCGGTAATAATGAATATAGGGCGGCGTACGCATAGAGAATCCAAAGGGGTGCACACGAGACAAGGATTTACCCAGGTTCAGGCCCTCAAGATGAGGTAATACCCTACGTCCTGCCTTTGTGGATTGTATTGAAGGTTGCCTCGTATGAGAGGTATGTGCAGAGGTGGTTGTCTGTGTGGAGATCTGAGTCTAGATCTAAGTCTGCCGATCGGGAGGCCCCTACCTCCCCTTATATAGGTGGTCGGGGGGTAGGGTTACATGAGTCCGAGTCGGTTACAAGGTAGAGTCCTAGTCGGTTTGCAACTAGACCTACTAAATATACATGTCTTGTACTCCAAGTTGATGATGCGCCCCGGTATCCCAGTCGGATTCCGAGTCGTGGGCCTGGGCTACCCCGTGCTGTCGGGGCCGACTTCCTCCTCCGCTGGTATACCCCGGGGGCATGGCATTGTCAGTAGCCCCCGAGTCCTTCACGATCTGACTGTAGCTTAGCCTGAGGCGAGTGCTCCAGCCTTCTCCCTTGGACAGGTTTTTCCGAGTGATCATCCGCCTGAGCGCAACTCCTAGTAGCCTGTAGGGAGATTGTGAGGGACTCATAGAACTTTCCGACTGAATCCCGAGTGGTATCGGGTGTATCCGAGTGGTTGTGAACCCTGGAGGTTAACCCTCGAAATCTTTCAGCCTGTAGCGCTCGGAACCGAGTGACTCGGTCCCGACTGGCGGCCCTGAAGCGCACTACGGCCGTTTTCTTTTTCCTTTTGCAGATTCCACACTGGGGGCACGAACAGTGCACCCAGTGGGTGTAGCCCCCGAGCCTCCAGTTGGTTCGAGGAACTGAGTGGAGGGTCTTGATGAATTTGCCCAGGTAGCTGTCGGCTCCCTCGATGAAGAGGTTCCCCTGCTGAGGGATGAGGTCACGTACAGAGCGAATGCCTTGGCCGAGTTCCTCAACCTGTAAAGTAAAGAATAAAGATGTAAAAACCGCTACATGTAAAGTACTCGGGAAGCTGAGTGAAACTTATGCGTGCTTTTTGGTTTTAACTTTATTTCGCTCTTTCTTCCGTTAATATTTGTTCGTGTGTAAGCTGGCTCATCGTGTGTGCTCTTGCCGACCCGTCGTATCCTCCCTTTGCGTAAAGGTTAGCCGTGGGCGTGTGCCTCGTGAAGGTTAGCCGTGGGCGTGTGCCTTATATAGCACGGGGGTGTGGCGTAGACCGGCAGTCGGAGACGAAGAGTTGACTCCAAGCTTTTTACACAGTACTTAAATAGTTGTTTAGGAAGGAAAAGCGCCCGAATGCGCCTAGACGCACCCAGTGGGTGTAGCACCCGAGTATCCGCTATGCATGGCCGTGAGCGTATATAGCGGGGCAGTCGGAAGACTTAAAATAAAACTTCAGATAGAGCAAAAAATAGTAATTTACTCATGCTGATAAATGCAAAGTATGAAAATACTTAGCTTTTAAGCGTAGAAGCGACGCAGCTATTCAATGTTTCAGGCGTTGGTAACGTGGCCCGAGCCGACTGTGGACCGAGTCGGCGGAGTGGAGGCGCGTCGAGGCCCGAGTCCGCGGAGTGATAAGGTCGACTCAGCGGAGCGGCGGCGCGACGCAGTCCAAGTCGGCGGAGTGACGAAGTCCAAGTCGGCGAAGCGACGGCGCGTCAAGGTCCGGGTCGGCGGAGCGGCGGCACGTCGAGGTCCGAATCGGCGAAGCGGCGGCGCGTCGAGGTCCGAGTCCGCGGAGTGACGAAGTCCGAGTTGGCGGAGCGGCGGCGCATCGAGGTCCGAGTCCGCGGAGTGACGAAGTCCGAGTCGGCGGAGTGGTGGCGCGTCGAGGTCCGGGTCGGCGGAGCGGCGAGGTCGACTCGGCGGAGCGGCGGCACGTCGAGGTCCGAGTCGGCGGAGCGGCGGCGCGTCGGGGTCCGAGTCCGCGGAGTGACGAAGTCCGAGTCGGCGGAGTGGTGGCGCGTCGAGGTCCGAGTCGGTGGAGCGACGAAGTCCGAGTCGGTGGAGTGACGTAGCCTCATGCGCCGGCAGCGGTTTGATAGTCGGAAGATCGCCGGAGATTGAACTGTCGGAATAAGCTCAAATTTTGCAGGCATGTGCATGAGAATATAGCACACCACTCCACAAAAAATCTCTTTAAACCGAGGTGGTATGACTAGTCGCCCAAGGGTAGAGATGAACTCGGATCGAGTTGTTCCCGTGCAGGAATTCGCCTAGATCCGAAATTTGATGTGCTAATTGGGCGTTTCCCGGAGATTAAACTGTCGGATCGAGCTGAAATTTTACGGAGTGGTAGGAATAATAATTCCACACAATCTGGACGGTGTGATCGGTGAAACGATGTGGGAGTCAACCACAATCCTTGTTCTCTCGAGATCGCGCGGATTCCAGACTGGACCCAAGCAGCACTCAGTTTTTCGGAGCTAGCCAGAGATTCCCCAATCGGATCGCGACGAAATTTTGCAGGGTCGATGTAGACTCTATTCCGCATGATCCCACCAAAGGAATCAGCGAAAAAATGCTCGAGGCAGCGGGGGGAGCGCAAACGAGTCGGTCGTTCGTGCTGTCTCGCACGGTCGCGTGAGGGCAATGTTGATGTCGAGCCCCCGAGCTCCGTGGCCGAGTGAAGTTTCCGCCGAAGTTGATGTTGATGTAGACTCGAGGGATCGCCCGAGTGAAGTTTCCGTCGACTGGTTTGGAGCCGAGTCGCAGATGCGGAGCTTGCCGAGTGAATCAGCGAAGTCGCCGTTGTTGTTCATCAAAAGAACCGATCTGAATCCTTTCAAATTAATCTATGCGCACTGGCCCCACGGTAGGCGCCAACTGTCGGTGTTTTGATCCGGCAATAATGAATATAGGGCGGCGTACGCACAGAGAATCCAAAGGGGTGCACACGAGACAAGGATTTACCCAGGTTCAGGCCCTCAAGATGAGGTAATACCCTACGTCCTGCCTTTGTGGATTGTATTGAAGGTTGCCTCGTATGAGAGGTATGTGCAGAGGTGGTTGTTTATGTGGAGATCTGAGTCTAGATCTAAGTCTGCCGATCGGGAGGCCCCTACCTCCCCTTATATAGGTGGTCGGGGGTAGGGTTACATGAGTCCGAGTCGGTTACAAGGTAGAGTCCTAGTCGGTTTGCAACTAGACCTACTAAATATACATGTCTTGTACTCCAAGTTGATGATGCGCCCCGGTATCCCAGTCGGATTCCGAGTCGTGGGCCTGGGCTACCCCGTGCTGTCGGGGCCGACTTCCTCCTCCGCTGGTATACCCCGGGGGCATGGCATCGTCAGGGAGGCTACTGGAGGAGGGCGAAAAGTTCCCCGTGCTCATCACTCGCACGCCTCAGGAGGATTGGATGATACACCCAGACTGGGTTGACAGGTTGGTCTCGTAGTTACGTACATTGTTCGAACTACTCTTTATTATGTAACTTGACACTAATTTTACTGTACTGTACTTGTTTGGCAGGTTGGCTTGGGCTGGTCTCTTACCGCTGGCACGGATGGTTGAGGCTACTGCGGCAGAGTGGACGCTCATGCCGCAAGATGACGACGACGACGAGCCTAGAGAGCAGTACAATGAGCGGTCTTGTCGTTTTTGTTACGACCAGTCACTGATCACCTGCTTAGTGGACCGTTGGAGGCCTGAGACCCACACACTACACTTTCCTTGGGGAGAGATGGTGCCTACTTTGCAGGACGTCTCATTCTTGCTGGGGCCTACCGTTGGCTGGAGCTGCAGTTGGACCGTTGGAGCCTCAAGTAGGTTGGCACAGGACATAGTGGCCCGTTTCGCAGGTGTTGCTCAGGGGGTCGGGGAGTTGGTCCGAGATACAAACGGGCCTATGTGGCGGTGGTTGCGCAACTTTCAGGTAACTCCGCTTGCCTTTATTATTCATTGCGAACCTACTTTTAAAATGCTATTACCTTTCTAATGTTATTTTATGCATGTAGATCGGTGCGCTTGGTTACCCTGGTGTCATGCTTACGGAGCAGCAGGTTCACCGTTGTCTAGAGGCGTATGTCCTGTGGCTCTTCGACAAGGTGATGTTCACGTCCAATTACGTGAACACTGTGGACGCTCGCTACATCGGAGTAGCGCGGGAGATCGTGGATGCACGTTGCCGCGAGGACATAGTTCAGAGGAGTTGGGGTTCAGCCGTCCTGGCCACCACTTTGAGAGCCATGTGCAATGCTTGCAGCGGGTGCGCGGAGAAGTCGGCGGTACTGGGTTGCCCACTTTTGTTGCAGCTTTGGTCATACGAGCGATTCCCGATTGGACGGCTAGACATGCAGTTCGACATACCGTACGAGGATAGGGAGTACCACGGGGACCTCATCGACATGCCTACTTTTGGGACACTCTGGACACGGAGACGGGTTAGTATTATACTAATATGGTTTCTAACAGAAATACTTAATGTCTTCCCTTCTTATTAATTATTTTCATTCCCGACAGGTACGATATGCTAGCAAACAGGTCAGGAACTGCTACCCAGCCTTCACATCGCAGTTTGATACGTTGCACCCTAGTCAGGTGATCTGGGAGTCGTACAGTGCCGAGGCGTTGACGCGACGAGAGCCTGGCGGGATTTCATCGTTGTGTACCAGAGACCTCGACTACTGGATGACGAAGGCTACCGTAGTGTTTGACGTCATTGTGGAGATAACCGTTGTGCACCGAGTGATGCGTCAATTCGGCAAACGCCAGTTGTGTCCTCCCCCAGCACCGCCCATGCTTCAGCCTCACATCCACAAGTAAGAGCATAGAAGGATTTATTGCGAGATAATAGTATTGTAATATATTTTGCTCACTTCGTACGAATAATCATGAAATGTAGGCACAACCGCAAAGGTGGAAACAAGACAGCATAACTTGGGCACGAAACCTTGCGCCGTTTGTCGAATGCTGGAGGACGGCAAGTACAGATCTCTGGCACGAGGACACGGCCTTCGACCCAGCCGAGTATGATGCGTACCTCCGGTGGTACCGGCCCCGGTACGAGGTTGTTGTACGTACCGCGTGCTGACCCAGATGAGATGCAGCAGTGCCGCACTTCGGATCACTACCCGGCTGCTTCTGTTGTTGGCGTCAGGCACCACGCGGTAAGTGTCACGATTTTGTAAGTTTCGCATTTGCAGAAGTACTGAGCAACTAATAATAATCTTTTCGCATCTGTAGGCGTAGATGACGCTCGAGGCTCAGGAGGAGGTTGCCGCACTTCTTAACCGACTTGACATGGGGGTTGAGATCAGTCCATACGATAATCGATCCGCGTGGCAGCATCTCAACGGCAAGCTTCAGAAGATCTACGAGACTTTGACCTGTGTGGGCGCTTCAGACGTCGTGACTGCACGGTCTAGTCGTCATGCACACCGTCCCCCACGGCACTCCTCGTCGTCGTGGCAGCCGCAGCCACAGTCCAGCCACATCCTCCTCTCCCGACGCAGGCGGGAGGCTCGTCGTGGCATCACCAGCCACAGTCGTCACTTCAGACTCCACCACCACCTCTCCCGACGCAGGCGGGTGGCTCGTCGTGGCATCATCAGCCATACTCGACACCACAGCCAGCACCACCTCTCCCGACACAGGCGGGTGGCTCGTCATGGCATCAGCAGCCATACTCGACACCCCAGCCAGCACCACCTCTCCCGACCCAGGTGGGTGGCTCGTCGTGGCATCACCAGCCACAGTGGACATCCCAGCCAGCACCACCTTTCCCGACACAGCCGGGTGGCTCTTACTGGTACAATCCCCAGTCTGTGATGGTCCACGCTACAGGTACAACCGTATTACTAATATGGTCTTAGTATTTTCTTTGATTATATTATTAAAAACAATTGTTTATTGCAGGTGACACGGTTCCCGTTTTGGCGTTTACTGGTTCACTGGATACTTCTGAGTACAACGACATATGGAACCAAGCGGACGGTTCAGGGGTTGTTCCTCACTTCCCGGCGTTTCAGACTCCACCACCACCACCCACGCAGGTCCTACAGTCGCCACCTCGTCAGCCGGATGAGCCGATTTACGGCAGGGGTCACCGTCAGCCACAGCCGACACAGCCCTTGACACTGTCCGGCCCTCGCAAGAGACCACGTCGTCGTACTCGTAGAGCCGCCGCACCCGCTCCACCACAGGGAGGCCCAGGGGGAGCTGACCAGGGAGACGAGCAGGACTAGTTTTTTTTTAGCCGTACGTTCGCACCATTTCCTTTCGTATTCTGACTATCTTAAGTTGTACTGAATTGCATGGAACACTTTATTTATTTCTTCGAAATCTAGAGTTTGAAACATCGTCAGCACTACACATGGCGTGACAACACGGTACGATAACATTCGCATACAGCCGAACAACCTAATACAACATTGAAATAACTACTCAGGGCCTTTCGGATATTTTCCCTTCCTCATACGACAAGCGTGAGCTTCCTCCCCTCCTTCTTTCGCGCGACGCGCCATCTCGCGCTTCCTCGCCCTTTCGGCCTCACGTGCCTCCGCAGCTCGACGTTCCGCCTCCTCCTTTTCTTTGCGTTGCGTCTCCTGCCAACGCTTTCTCTTCTCCTCCTCCTCTTCGTCGTGCATGCGTTGCAGAAGCCGATCTCGACTGCAGTCAACCTTCCACATGAGTTCTTTCTCAGCCTCTTTCGATTGGGTAACGTCCAGCCACTGTATGTAGTCACATATAGTAGGTGGAGACTGCAAGCAAACGACTGTTACCATAGTATTGCATCGTGTTAGAAATGCGGGTATGTGCGAGTTTTACCCTTTCACGCCGTCTGAACATGCCAAACTTCGGTGGCTCTTCGTCGTAGTTAGCACACATGAAGAATCTTCTTCCGTACGTGTCGGAGTATTATTCCGGCAATACTAATTATGGGGCGGTGTGAGCACAGCAAATCAGGATGGCTGCACACGGGAGACAAGATTTAGACAGGTTCAGGCCCTCTCGGAGAGGTAATACCCTACGTCCTGTGTTTGGTGGCTGGTATTGCGGTATCCCGAGTGCGCAGGCC
>JAGXJF010003932.1:0-41987 GCA_019208055.1 Stipa capillata | reverse complement strand
GCCCACCCTCCAAGCTGTTGCGGGTCGGTCACAACGTTGTACACCATCCTATACAATTTTATGGTTAGAGAGGACATGGTTAGCCACACAAGCGAAAACGAATGCAATGGAGAAGAAATTCAGAACTAAGGATGATGAGGTTAAGGAATAAAGAGCAATCTACTTATTAATTTTAAACATAGGGTTTAACTTCTTAAATAATTTTGCTGGCCGAATGGCGCAGCGGGAGTTCCTATCTAACGACCACCTGCAATTGGCTTCCTACGGTCAGCTCGGCTCTGATACCAAGCTGTCACGGACCCGGAATTGCATATGATTAAGGGAACGCGAAGTCGCCAAGGACCGAAGGACTCGTCAGCCCGGTGGCACGGTACCTGCGCCGTACGCACCAAGTACGGAACGATCCGACACCCGCCACGTGCGAGCCGGCCGGAAGCGACCAATCTTCCCAAAACCACATACGATTCCATAATCCGGTGAAGGTTTCAGAGTCGTTCCCGAATACTACCAGACAAGACAAGGTCGGAGGAGCCCGGCAGTTCTACCCACACCCTAACCTAGCTCGAAGGCTAGTGGGTCGCTCGAAAGCCCGGTAGAACGCCCACACCCTGCCTGGCCGGCACAGCATCTCAGCCAGCGGGTCACTCAACCACATCCTGCTCGACTAGTAGAACAACGGTACAACCGTAACCCTTCACGGCATACCCAAAACGCTTCATATCATTCACGCATTGCGTAGGGGCAGCCTGGGATTAACAACTCGGACATCACAACAAAGCTCTACATATACGATATTACTAGTAACCGTCCACGATGGGACAATATATTACATCATTCGGCCCTAACCGAAAACATATCCGAGTACGGAGAAGTTAAAACGACAGCGGAAGACAGGTAAATGAGTCCCACAGCGGCATAGTTACCGCTGAACAAAAGCTACACCTATCCCATGATCGACTAACCAACCGAGGAAAACAACAGTTCAGGCATCATCGAAATAGTCCTCAACCACCGGCTCACCTGCAAGCTCTAGGAATAACCTGGGTGAGTACGAACGTACTCGCAAGACTTATTCGTGCTTGATTAAATGTCCTACGCATACTAGTACAACAACAATTAAACATGGATGCTTCTCAGAGTAACAATATACAAGTTAAGAACAGAACATTAATAAGGTGAAATAAAGACAGCTAAGTAACAGGACAACTCAACATACAAACATACATCACCAATTTCACCACGAGATCAAGTCATCCAAATCCAAATCATTGGGGCAACCCACGAGTCCAATCCAATCAATCCAGTAAACATCATCCAATTCAATTAGGGCAGCCCCGAGACTCCAATCCAAATTGATCCAATCCACACATTTACATTTTTAATCTCTCGAACCACTACCGACAACACAACCCCTGCAGGCATAGTGAGTGCATAACAGTTTGGAGGTAGCGAGCCTCACAAAGTGCATGGAGGCTTATCCCCAACTATCCTCAGTGTTGGTGCTCGCTAGCGTTCACGTGTGATAAGGGATGGTGACACACTGGAAGATAGGGTTGGTGTGGCGACAAAACCTACATACACCTGGGTCGCCGTCATGCTCGTCAATTCACACCAACCGTACCCATTGTGCACGCCCTCGGCTCTCCCAACTCACTTAACAATTTAGTTGAAGAGCCACTAGATGTTATCGACGTAAGACACATCCTACACATGCTAGTGTACGCAACATTGCGACAATTCACAGATGAAACATTCATACACATAGCACATATAAACAAGGGCATACACAAGAGTACGGAAGGTAAAGATGCAACAAGCTCTGCTTGCCTGATTCGGTTTGTTCCTGTTCTTGCGTCTGCTCGTGAGCCTGGAGGTCTCCTTCTTCGTAGTCTAGTGCAAGCAAATTGGATATCGAAGATAAGCAACAATGCAATCAATGAATCCAGCATGTATGCATGAGTGTTGATTCAAGGGATGGTTTCCTAAGCAATATGCTGAAGTTAGGTTTTAAGTGATTGTCCTAAACTACATGCATGGCAAGATTCGTGCAACTGCGAATTAGGGTTTTAAGGGTGTTTATTCATGTTGGAGTACTATGGGCATAAATATGCATGATGTAGAAGCATTTTGAACTAGTTAACTAACGCACTTGGAATCATTCAAATCGGAGTCACGAATAAATAGTTATGCACTATCGGGTTAGGGTTTAACGGGGTACGACGGTAAAATGGGGCTAACATGTGAAACTTGTCGTGCATGTAACCCTACTGGAAATCTAATGGTACCATGTCGTAGGATATCTCGCAAGGATTCCAGAAATGTAAAGATCGTCGAAATCGGAGCTAGGGTGAAGATTCTAGGGTTTATCGACGTTCGACGGAGGCTAAACTTCTACCCTAGATATCATCCAGTGCATGTATTCAAAATTAATTTTGGATTCAGCCATGTTGTAGAGAATTTCATAAGCTTTCCAAATATATAAAATTCATCAAATTTGGACGTGTGGTTTGAAAGTTATGAACATTTCAAATTTCATACAAAATCACCCCCTAAACAGTTCAAACCCTAAATGCTAAAGCCACCCGAAGTTTACCCAGTGCAATCTGCAATTCCTTCGTGCACCCGAGAAACAACCCAGCTATTCCCCCTACTTATCCACGTCAGCCTCGAGGGGGACCCATCTGTCATTCACTCACGCGCTCGGGAGCCAATCAAAACACGACGCGTGGCCCACCCTTTCTCTCTCGCGCGCTCTCTTTCTTCTTCCTCTCGCTGGACTAGCCGGAGCCGAGGCCCAGGCGGTGGCGCCTCGCCGGAGAGCTCGCCGTAGCTCGCTCCCGTACTCGGATCTACTCGGGACATGAGGCAAAAGGCTCAGGGGCTCACCGCGAGTTCGTTTCCGTTCTCAGCGAGGTAGGAGGAGGCCGGGAAGGGAGTCGGCGGCGAGGACAGTGGCGGCGATGTGCTCGGTCACCGGCGTCGAGGTTGCTCCGGTCGGAGATCTGCGAAGGGGAGCATATAGAAGTGTTAAGGGAGAAGAGGGGTGTCTCTGGAGCTAGAAAATAGGAAGGGAGAGGGACCAGAACAGCTGGGAGAGCTCGTCGGAGTCTTTGACCGGACTTGAAGACGACGCAGGCGGCGAGGCTGATTCCGGCTCGGATCTGGAGCAGAGAAGGGGGGGGGAGTTAGGTAACGTAGCAAGGAAGCTTGAGGGGAGAAGATTGGTAGCTGGGGCTCCCTGGATCCGTACGGATTGCTCGCCGGAGTTGCAAACTGAGACGGCCGGAGTTGGGGAAGGTGCTCGGGAAGCAAGGGGATTTAGGGTTAGGGTTAGCTGGAGGAGAGGAGAGGAGCTCGGGCTGTCGGGATGGTCCATTTAAAGGGCGGCGGCTCGTTCGGACACCGCTGCCGGGATCAGAGCACCGCCCACGCCGGCGAGTGCTCGGGCGCGACGTGGAGGGGGAGATCCTGACAAGCGGGCCCGGGTGCGGCAGCGGGGAGCGGGCGAAGGCGGGTTGGCGCGGGGACGCCTTCGCAGAAGAGAAGCGGGAAGGGAGAGGGGCGCCGCGGGAGAAGTGGGCTGCGCGGGGAAGGCGGGCCAGCCGAGTGGGCTGTCGGCCCGATTAGGTTTAGATTTGATTTTTCTTTTTCCTTTATACAGCTCCACTCCCCACGTTATTTCATGTATAATATTCCTTCAAAATTTCTGAAATTTTTACAGGAGGCTCTAGACATTATTTGTCACCTGCTGTAGAAATTTGAAATGATTTGGAATTGATTTGAAGGGGTGTCTAGTGCAAAGCTAAGGTTTGACCTAATCGACGATTTTGAATTGGGACTAGGTCTTAGGTTTCTCCAAAAATTGTGAAACTTGGCATGGATCTTACATTTCACCATTCAAGCCTACTTCCAAAATTTGACAAGTTTTTATTCACATTTGGGCCCATTTTTCTCAAACCCTAGTTTCCTCGACACTTTAGGGTTTCCTCTCGGATGCTCGGATTAGGGATCATTTCATGTGATTTCCTTTTTGGGGCAACCTCGAGAAAGAAGAGGGGATGTTAGGAGGGAGATAGTTACTAGGGGAATTCATTGACGGGTCCACTGACCCCACAACTTGCAAATGCTTTATCGAAGTTCGGTACTTCAAATAAATTGATTGGTGTTTGTTAACGTATCCACCGAGGATGAGATATTAACATATTATATAATTTCAAATACGTTGATTGGTGTTTGCAACAATTATCCACCGAGGATGAAATATTAACATATTCTATAAAGTTAAATCGATATACAACTAGGTTTAAACAAGGTGTGGTGATGATGATGCCATGTATGCATGGATGCAAATCAAAAGCCTATTTATCGACTTTGGGTATTACACATGCTTGTGCCAGTCGGCCCGTTCGACCCCAGAGTCGACCATATTTGAATCGTTTGACCCTCAAGGCCATTCCTTCACTCCGAACGTGATGCGCCAAGAGCAGGATCGGAAATCACACACGGCGGCCGTTTCAGGGCAACGTGCGAACCACTGCGTGGAGGATGGTGAACAGTAGATTCTCACCAAAAATCAGCCCGTTCGACCCCCAGAATCGACCATTATTTGAATCGTTTGACCCTCAAGGCCATTCCTTCACTCCGAACGGTGTTCCGACAAGAGCAGGATCGGAAATCACACACGGCGGCCGTTTCAGGGCAACGTGCGAACCACTGCGTGGAGGATGGTGAACAGTAGATTCTCACCAAAAATCAGCCCGTTCGACCCCCAGAATCGACCATTATTTGAATCGTTTGACCCTCAAGGCCATTCCTTCACTCCGAACGTGATGCGCCAAGAGCAGGATCGGAAATCACACACGGCGTCCGTTTCAGGGCAACGTGCGAACCACTGCGTGGAGGATGGTGAACAGTAGATTCTCACCAAAAATCAGCCCGTTCGACCCCCAGAATCGACCATTATTTGAATCGTTTGACCCTCAAGGCCATTCCTTCACTCCGAACGTGATGCGCCAAGAGCAGGATCGAAAATCACACACGGCGGCCGTTTCAGGGCAACGTGCGAACCACTGCATGGAGGATGGTGAACAGTAGATTCTCACCAAAAATCAGCCCGTTCGACCCCCAGAATCGACCATTATTTGAATCGTTTGACCCTCAAGGCCATTCCTTCACTCCGAACGGTGTTCTGACAAGAGCAGGATCGGAAATCACACACTGTAATACCCAATTGTAATGAACTAGGTATCTGCTTGCATTCATGCATACATGCCATCATCATCACCCCCACCTTATTAACACTCAGATGTAATATGAGTATATTTTATAGAATACGTGCATATCTCATCCTCGGTGGATAGGTTAATAACACCAATCAAATTATTTGAAGTATTGAACTTCGATAAATACATTAGCAACTGGTGGGGCCAGTAGACCCCGTCGATGACTCCCTCTCCTAACCTTCCCCGTCCCTAGACCTAAAACCCTAAAGGAGCTGGAATTAGGGTTTCGACTATAGAACAATTTTTGGTGGATGAAAACCTCCCAAACTTCACAAAATGTTTCAAAGGTGGAAACCCTAGCCCCTTGTCAATTTTCATAAATTTTGGGAAAGATTAAAACCTAGTCGCAGTGTAAACCCTAATTCGGACCCTAATTCAAATTTGAACTGGACACCCATCCAAATCTTGTCCAAATTGATTCAAACTCTCCTAGTAGCTCCCAAATAATATATTAGAGCCCCTGTAAAAATTTCAAACTATTTGGAGAAGAAATTGCACATAAAATAACGTGGGGAAGGAATCAGTAATAAATAAAAGAAAAATTAAAAACAAAACCCTCACTCCCCCTGGGCCGGAACCACTCGGCCGGCCCATCTCCCCGGCCCATTCCCCTTACCCGCGCGCGCGCGCCCCTCCGCTCGCACCCGCTGACGCCCTGGGCCCGCCTGTCGGCGCCCTCTCCCCCTTCCCGTGCGTGGGGCCCGCTTGTCAGGGCACCCCCGCCACGTCTCCGGCGACCAGTGGCCGCTCGAGGTGGTGCTCCCCGCTCCGACCAGCCTCCCCCATGACCGCGCCGCCCCATTAAACCCCCTCTCCCCGCTCGGACAGCCCCCGAGCGGAAACCCTAATTCCCTTCCCATCCCCTTTCCTCCCGAGCCGATTTCTCACCGTCGCCGCCGGTGTCCTCAACTCCGGTGAGGAATCCTCGTCGCCTCGGTGAGCCTCAGCAGCAGATCTTCTACCCCGAGCATCCTCGTTTCATCCCTCACCCGTTTCCGTGCTTTTCTTGGCCAGACCCGTGCCCGAGCTCCTCCTCTGCGGTCATCTCCTCCGACTCCGGCCACCCATCTCCGGTGAGCGGTTCCCGAGCAACCAGCGCCCCTCCTAACCCCTTTTCTTGCTCGTTAGCTTCCCCTCCTTCCCCTCATCTCCCCGCGGCACTTCTTTTTGCAGATCCCCGACTACAGAAGCTCCCCCGCCGGCGACTGAGCCACCCCGGCGCACCTCGTCATCGCTGGCCTTCCTCGGGACCCAGCTGCCTCTCCAAGCCGTCCCATCCCCTTCACGGTGGGCAGACGTCGCTTCCCGACGAGTCCCCGAGCCCGGAGCCTCCTTCCCTGCCGCCCAGAGCATCTCCGGTGATGCTCCGGTGAGGTCCCCGGCCGCCTTCACCGTGCGAGAGAGAGAGAGAGCGTGAGAGGGTGA
The DNA here is from genome assembly GCA_019208055.1 of Stipa capillata. Taxonomy (NCBI): domain Eukaryota; kingdom Viridiplantae; phylum Streptophyta; class Magnoliopsida; order Poales; family Poaceae; genus Stipa; species Stipa capillata. The sequence goes on along the minus strand of JAGXJF010003932.1, from coordinate 35,280 downwards.
GGTGGAGGGGAGAGGCGACGTGGCGTGGCTCGGTTGGCTGGCTGAGTCCAGTCAGCCGCTGACTGGGTAAGTCCCCGCCCAGTCAGCGCTGCACCCTGGGCCCCGCATGTCAGTAGCACGCGTTAAGGGTTGAGGTTCTCGGGTAAAGTCTTGGGTACGCGTAAGGGTTTAGTTTTGGTTCGGGTAGCCTTCGGGTACCCGCAGCATTTAGGGTTTCGAAATTTGGGGCAGATTTTTGCACTAAACTTCAAACAGCCCTAACTTTCAAACTACAAGTCTAAATTCAAAAGTTTTTATATATTTGGAAACCTCATGAGAAACCCTGCATTTTGGCTGAATCAAAAGTTGATTTGGGTTACATGCACAGAGTGATACTTAGGGTAGAAGTTTTGCTACGTCCGAGGCTCCGTTAACCCTAGAATCTTGACCGTAACTCCGATTTTGACGAACCTTATAGTTCTGGAAACCTTGCGACATTCCCTACGGTTTGAAGCAATTGAAATTCCAGTAGGGTCCCATGCATAGTATAATCCCGTAGGGTGCAAGTTATTAGCCCCTTTTTATTATCATGTGTCGTTAAACCTTAACTCGAAGCAAGGTTAATTCACTAAGCGTGCATATAGGGTTAGAGCTACCATTTGATATCAGTAACCTTAACTTGACTATTTTGTCGCGTAAGAACCCTAATACCTTTAGATGTCCGTAACAGCATTAGGGTTAACCATTCATTCTAGCTAATACACGACTAACCCTAATTCTACATAAGGACTATTACTACATGCGTGCATGCGCAAAGCATTAGGGTAACGTCGACCACTTGAGTTATACCTTGCCGTAACCAAAGCCTAATCACCCTAGCATCTTCGTAGCATGCACATTCCACCTAAACATCATGCATACATGCTGGACTTATTACCTCTTATCGTTTCTTTTCCGGTTCTTCGTATTGCTTATAAAAGAATCTGAAGAGGAAGACCACCAGGCTTACAGCTCTCCGCAAGACCAGGAACAACCCAAATCAGGCAAGCAGAGCTTGTTGCATTGCATTCTTAATATTGTTCATATAATCCTGATTGTGTGCTTTATTCTTTCGAGTATTGTTGGTATAACTAGCATGCTAGGGAATGTGATTGGATTTGGTCAGAGTCGATGGATGGTTGGAGTATGATATGTCGTATGTCAATGATGGTCCCAAATCAAAATTTCTAAGTCAACTGGAATATTGATAATAAGTGAGGTGGGAGAGCCGAGGGTGGGTGCACGATGGATAAGGTGGTATTAATTGAAGTGATGGGGCGACCACGGTGTATGAAGTTTTGAGTGTGATAATCGCCATACCACCGGAGGTGACTTCATCGTGCACTTTTCCCTTTTCACGCGTGGACGTTAGCGGCACTCGACGCTTTGGTGTTGATGGGTGAGCCTACTCCTTGGAGGCTAGCTACCTCAAGGTGGTGAGGCACCCACCTCACCTTAGGAATCGAGGTGTCGGTGACGGTCCGAGAGACTAAATGATAATGAGCTATGATGGATTGACTGGATTTGGATATGTGTGGTATGTTGATAGTGGAGATGGATCAATTGAGATCGTATTATGAAATGGATATGGATCTGGATGGTGATCTGGGCTTGAAGTCACGTGGGAAAGAGATATCGGATTTTGGGTAGCAATACTTGTGATGTTATTTAAAGATCGATGTTACTTCCTTATGTATATTGTTACTCTGAGAAGCATCCATGTTTACTTTTGTTGTACTAGTATGAGTAGGACATTTAATCAAGCACGGATAAGTCTTGCGAGTACGTTCGTACTCACCCAGGTTATCCCTGGAGCTTGCAGGTGAGCCGGTGGTTGATGACTATTTTGACGATGCTTGAAATTGCTGCTTCCCGGTTAGTTAGTCGATCTATGGGATAGGTCGTAGCTTTTGTTCAGCGGTCACTATGCCGCTGTGGGACTCATTTACCTTGTTTCCGCTGTCGTTTAATTTCTCCGTACTCGGATATGTTTTCGGTTATGGCCGAATGATGTAATATGTTGTCCCATCGTGGACAGTTACTCGTACTACGATATATGTAGAGCTTTGTTGTGATGTCCGAGTTGTTAATTCAGGCTGCCCTTTCGCAATCCGTGTATGATATGAAGCGTTTGGGTATGCCGTGAAGGGTTACGGTTCTACCGGTTGTTACTGGGTTGGGCAGGAATTGGTTGAGTGACCCGCTGGCTGAGATGCTGTGCCGGCCAGGCAGGGTGTGGGCGTTCTACCGGGCTTTCGAGCGACCCACTAGCTTTCGAGCTAGGTTAGGGTGTGGGTAGAACTGCCGGGCTCCTCCGACCTTGTCTTGCCTGGTAGTAATTGGGAACGACTCTAAACCTTCACCGGATTATGGAATCGTATGTGGTTCTGGGGAGATTGGTCGCTTCCGGCCGCCTCACAAGTGGCGGGTGTCGGATCGTCGCAGGTACCGTGCCACCGGGCTGACGAGTCCTTCGGTCCTTGGCGACTTCGCGTTCCCTTAACCATATGTAATTCCGGGTCCGTGACACACACGGCGGCCGTTTCAGGGCAACGTGCGAACCACTGCGTGGAGGATGGCGAACAGTAGATTCTCACCAAAAATCAGCCTGTTCGACCCTAGAATCGACCATTATTTGAATCGTTTGACCCTCAAGGCCATTCCTTCACTCCGAACGGTGTTCCGACAAGAGCAGGATCGGAAATCACACACGGCGGCCGTTTCAGGGCAACGTGCGAACCACCCCGTGGAGGATGGTGAACATTGGATTCTCACCAAAAATCAGCCCGTTCGGCCCCCAGAATCGACCATTTTTTAATCGTTTGACCCTCAAGGCCATTCCTTCGCTCCAAACGGTGTTCCGACAAGACCAGGATCGGAAATCACACACGGCGGCTGTTTCAGCGCAACGTGCGAAGCACTGCGTGGAGGACGGTGAACAGTAGATTCTCACCAAAAATCGGCCCGTTCGGCCCCCAGAATCGACCATTTTTTAATCGTTTGACCCTCAAGGCCATTCCTTCGCTCCGAACGGTGTTCCGACAAGAGCAGGATCGGAAATCACACACAGCGGCCGTTTCAGGGCAACGTGCGAAGCACTGTGTGGAGGATGGTGAACAGTAGATTCTCACCAAAAATCAGCCCGTTCGACCCCCAGAATCGACCATTATTTGAAACGTTTGACCCTCAAGGCCATTCCTTCACTCCGAACAGTGTTCCAACAAGAGCAGGATCGGAAATCACACACGGCGGCTGTTTCAGGGCAGCGTGCGAACCACTGCATGGAGGATGGTGAACAGTAGATCCTCACCAAAAATCAGCCTGTTCGACCCCCTAGAATCGACCATTATTTGAATTGTTTGACCCTCAAGGCCATTCCTTCACTCCGAACGGTGTGCCGACTAGAGCAGGATCGAAAATCACACACGGTAGCCGTTTCAGGGCAACGTGTGAACCACTGCGTGGAGGATGGTGAACAGTAGATCCTCACCAAAAATCAGCTTGTTCGACCCCCAGAATCGACCATTATTTGAATCGTTTGACCCTCAAGGCCATTCCTTCGCTCCGAACGGTGTTCCGACAATAGCAGGATCGCAAATCACACACGGCGGCCGTTTCAGGGCAACGTGCGAACCACTGCGTGGAGGATGGTGAACAGTGGATTCTCACCAAAAATCAGCCCCAGAGCCACCACTCCCCACGTCTCTCCTAACGACGTAGCGTGCTTGGCAGAAATACGAGCGGCGCCCCCGGATCCGCCTTGAAGTCTCGATCCGTGAGCCCGTTTTGCACGATATTAAAAAATTCCAGAAGCTTACTCTATGCTCAACAGGGCAACACAGACATGCTTGCGCCGGTCGGCCCGTTCGACCCCCAGAATTGACCATTATTTGAATCGTTTGACCCTCAAGGCCATTCCTTCGCTCCGAACGTGATGCGCCAAGAGCAGGATCAGAAATCACACACGGCGGCCGTTTCAGGGCAACGTGTGAACCACTGCGTGGAGGATGGTGAACAGTAGATTCTCACCAAAAATCAGCCCGTTCGACCCCCAGAATCGACCATTATTTGAATCGTTTGACCCTCAAGGCCATTCCTTCACTCCGAACGGTGTTCCGACAAGAGCAGGATCGGAAATCACACACGGCGGCCGTTTCAGGGCAACGTGCGAACCACTGCGTGGAGGATGGTGAACAGTAGATTCTCACCAAAAATCAGCCCGTTCGACCCCCAGAATCGACCATTATTTGAATCGTTTGACCCTCAAGGCCATTCCTCACTCCGAACGGTGTTCCGACAAGAGCAGGATCGAGAAATCACACACGGCGGCCGTTTCAGGGCAACGTGCGAACCACTGCGTGGAGGATGGTGAACAGTAGATTCTCACCAAAAATCAGCCCTGTTCGACCCCCAGAATCGACCATTATTTGAATCGTTTGACCCTCAAGGCCATTCCTTCACTCCGAACGGTGTTCCGACAAGAGCAGGATCGGAAATCACACACGGCGGCCGTTTCAGGGCAACGTGCGAACCACTGCGTGGAGGATGGTGAACAGTAGATTCTCACCAAAAATCAGCCCGTTCGGCCCCCAGAATCGACCATTATTTGAATCGTTTGACCCTCAAGGCCATTCCTTCACTCCGAACGGTGTTCCGACAAGAGCAGGATCGGAAATCACACACGGCGGCCGTTTCAGGGCAACGTGCGAACCACTGCGTGGAGGATGGTGAACAGTAGATTCTCACCAAAAATCAGCCCGTTCGACCCCCAGAATCGACCATTATTTGAATCGTTTGACCCTCAAGGCCATTCCTTCACTCCGAACGGTGTTCCGACAAGAGCAGGATCGGAAATCACACACGGCGGCCGTTTCAGGGCAACGTGCGAACCACTGCGTGGAGGATGGTGAACAGTAGATTCTCACCAAAAATCAGCCCGTTCGACCCCCAGAATCGACCATTATTTGAAACGTTTGACCCTCAAGGCCATTCCTTCACTCCGAACGGTGTTCCGACAAGAGCAGGATCGGAAATCACACACGGCGGCCGTTTCAGGGCAACGTGCGAACCACTGCGTGGAGGATGGTGAACAGTAGATTCTCACCAAAAATCAGCCCGTTCGTCCCCAGAATCGACCATTATTTGAATCGTTTGACCCTCAAGGCCATTCCTTCACTCCGAACGTGATGCGCAAGAGCAGGATCGGAAATCACACACGGCGTCGTTTCAGGGCAACGTGCGAACCACTACGTGGAGGATGGTGAACAGTAGATTCTCACCAAAAATCAGCCCGTTCGCCCCCAGAATCGACCATTATTTGAATCGTTTGACCCTCAACGCCATTCCTTCACTCCGAACGGTGTTCCGACAAGAGCAGGATCGACAAATCACACACGGCGACCGTTTCCGGACAACGTGCGAACCACTGCGTAGAGGGTGGTGAACAGTAGATTCTCACCAAAAATTGGCCCTAGAACCACCACTCCCCACGTCTCTCCTCACGACGTAGCGTGCTTGGCAGAAATACGAGCGGCGCCCCTGGATCCGCCTTGAAGTCTCAATCCGCGAGCCCATTTTGCACGATATTAAAAAATTCTGGAAGCTTACTCTGTGTCCAACGGGGCAACACAGACATGCTTGCGCCAGTCGGCCCGTTCGACCCCCAGAATCGACCATTATTTGAATCGTTTGACCCTCAAGGCCATTCCTTCGCTCCGAACGTGATGCGTCAAGAGCAGGATCGGAAATCACACACGGCGGCCGTTTCAGGGCAACGTGCGAACCACTGCGTGGAGGATGGTGAACAGTAGATTCTCACCAAAAATCAGCCCGTTCGGCCCCCGGAATCGACCATTATTTGAATCGTTTGACCCTCAAGGCCATTCCTTCGACGTCCGACAAGAGCAGGATCGGAAATCACACACGGCGGCCGTCTCCGGGCAACGTGCGACCACTGCGTGGAGGATGGTGAACAGTAGATTCTCACCAAAAATCAGCCCGTTCGGCCCCCCAGAATCGACCATTATTTGAATCGTTTGACCCTCAAGGCCATTCCTTCACTCCGAAGACGCGATGGAAATCACACACGGCGGCCGTCTCCGGGCAACGTGCGACCCACTGCGTGGAGGATGGTGAACAGTAGATTCTCACCAAAAATCAGCCCGTTCGGCCCCCCGGAATCGACCATTATTTGAATCGTTTGACCCTCAAGGCCATTCCTTCACTCCGACAAGAGCAGGATCGGAAATCACACACGGCGGCCGTCTCCGGGCAACGTGCGACCCACTGCGTGGAGGATGGTGAACAGTAGATTCTCACCAAAAATCAGCCCGTTCGAGCCCCCCGGAATCGACCATTATTTGAATCGTTTGACCCTCAAGGCCATTCCTTCACTCCGACAAGAGCAGGATCGGAAATCACACACGGCGGCCGTCTCCGGGCAACGTGCGACCCACTACGTGGAGGATGGTGAACAGTAGATTCTCACCAAAAATCAGCCCGTTCGGCCCCCCGAATCGACCATTATTTGAATCGTTTGACCCTCAAGGCCATTCCTTCACTCCGACAAGAGCAGGATCGAAAATCACACACGGCGGCCGTCTCCGGGCAACGTGCGACCCACTGCGTGGAGGATGGTGAACAGTAGATTCTCACCAAAAATCAGCCCGTTCGGCCCCCCGGAATCGACCATTATTTGAATCGTTTGACCCTCAAGGCCATTCCTTCACTCCGACAAGTGCAGGATCGAAAATCACACACGGCGGCCGTCTCCGGGCGACGTGCGACCCACTGCGTGGAGGATGGTGAACAGTAGATTCTCACCAAAAATCAGCCCGTTCGGCCCCCCGGAATCGACCATTATTTGAATCGTTGACCCTCAAGGCCATTCCTTCACTCCGACAAGTGCAGGATCGGAAATCACACACGGCGGCCGTCTCCGGGCAACGTGCGACCCACTGCGTGGAGGATGGTGAACAGTACATTGTCACCAAAAATCAGCCCGTTCGGCCCCCCGGAATCGACCATTATTTGAATCGTTTGACCCTCAAGGCCATTCCTTCACTCCGAACGGTGTTCCGACAAGAGCAGGATCGGAAATCACACACGGCGGCCGTCTCCGGGCAACGTGCGACCCACTGCGTGGAGGATGGTGAACAGTAGATTCTCACCAAAAATCAGCCCGTTCGGCCCCCCGGAATGGACCATTATTTGAATCGTTTGACCCTCAAGGCCATTCCTTCACTCCGACAAGAGCAGGATCGGCGACGGCCGTCTCCGGGCAACGTGCGACCCACTGCATGGAGGATGGTGAACAGTAGATTCTCACCAAAAATCAGCCCGTTCGGCCCCCCGGAATCGACCATTATTTGAATCGTTTGACCCTCAAGGCCATTCCTTCACTCCGAACGGTGTTCCGACAAGAGCAGGATCGGAAATCACACACAGCGGCCGTCTCCGGGCAACGTGTGACCCACTGCGTGGAGGATGGTGAACAGCAGATTCTCACCAGAAATCAGCCCGTTCGGCCCCCCGGAATCGACCATTATTTGAATCGTTTGACCCTCAAGGCCATTCCTTTATTCCGACAAGAGCAGGATCGGAAATCACACACGGCGGCCGTCTCCGGGCAACGTGCGACCAACTGCGTGGAGGATGGTGAACAGTAGATTTTCACCAAAAATTAGCCCGTTCGGCCCCCCGAAATCGACCATTATTTGAATCGTTTTAGCCTCAAGGCCATTCCTTCACTCCGAACGGTGTTCCGAAAAGAGCAGGATCGGAAATCACACACGGCGGCCGTCTCCGGGCAACGTGCGACCCACTGCGTGGAGGATGGTGAACAGTAGATTCTCACCAAAAATCAGCCCGTTCGGCCTCCCGGAATCGACCATTATTTGAATCGTTTGACCCTCAAGGCCATTCCTTCACTCCGACAAGAGCAGGATCGGAAATCACACACGGCGGCTGTCTCCGGGCAACGTGCAACCAACTGCGTGGAGGATGGTGAACAGTAGATTCTCACCAAAAATTAGCCCGTTCGGCCCCCCGGAATCGACCATTATTTGAATCGTTTTACCCTCAAGGCCATTCCTTCACTCCGAACGGTGTTCCGACAAGAGCAGGATCGGAAATCACACACGGCGGCCGTCTCCGGGCAACGTGCGACCCACTGCGTGGAGGATGGTGAACAGTAGATTCTCACCAAAAATCAGCCCGTTCGGCCCCCCGGAATCGACCATTATTTGAATCGTTTGACCCTCAAGGCCATTCCTTCACTCCGACAAGAGCAGGATCGGAAATCACACACGGCGGCCGTCTCCGGGCAACGTGCGACCCACTGCGTGGAGGATGGTGAACAGTAGATTCTCACCAAAAATCAGCCCGTTCGGCCCCACGGAATCGACCATTATTTGAATCGTTTGACCCTCAAGGCCATTCCTACACTCCGACAAGAGCAGGATGGGAAATCACACACGGCGGCCGTCTCCGGGCAACGTGCGACCCACTGCGTGGAGGATGGTGAACAGTAGTTTCTCACCAAAAATCAACCCGTTCGGCACCCCGGAATCGACCATTATTTGAATCGTTTGACCCTCAAGGCCATTCCTTCACTCCGAACGGTGTTCCGACAAGAGCAGGATCGGAAATCACACACAGCGGCCGTCTCCGGGCAACGTGCGACCCACTGCGTGGAGGATGGCGAACAGTAGATTCTCACCAAAAATCTGCCAGTTCGGCCGCCCGGAATCGACCATTATTTGAATGGTTTGACCCTCAAGGTCATTCCTTCACTCCGACAAGAGCAGGATCGGAAATCACACACGGCGGCCGTCTCCGGCAACGTGCGACCCACTGCGTGGAGGATGGTAAACAGTAGATTCTCACCAAAAATCAGCCCGTTCGGCCCCCCAGAATCGACCATTATTTGAATCGTTTGACCCTCAAGGCCATTCCTTCACTCCGAACGGTGTTCCGACAAGAGCTGGATCGGAAATCACACACGGCGGCCGTCTCCGGGCAACGTGCGACCCACTGCGTGGAGGATGGTGAACAGTAGATTCTCACCAAAAATCAGCCCGTTCAGCCCCCCGAAATCGACCATTATTTGAATCGTTTGACCCTCAAGGCCATTCCTTCACTCCGAACGGTGTTCCGACAAGAGCAGGATCGAAAATCACACACGGCGGCCGTCTCCGGGGAACGTGCGACCCACTGCGTGGAGTATGGTGAACAGTAGATTCTCACCAAAAATCAGCCCGTTCGGCCCCCCGGAATCGACCATTATTTGAATCGTTTGACCCTCAAGGCCATTCCTTCACTCCGAACGGTGTTCCGACAAGAGCAGGATCGGAAATCACACACGGCGGCCGTCTCCGGGCAACGTGCGACCCACTGCGTGGAGGATGGTGAACAGTAGATTCTCACCAAAAATCAGCCCGTTCGGCCCCCCGGAATCGACCATTATTTGAATCGTTTGACCCTCAAGGCCATGCCTTCACTCCGAACGGTGTTCCGACAAGAGCAGGATCGAAAATCACACACGGCGGCCGTCTCCGGGGAACGTGCGACCCACTGCGTGGAGGATGGTGAACAGTAGCTTCTCACCAAAAATCAGCCCGTTCGGCCCCCCGGAATCGACCATTATTTGAATCGTTTGACCCTCAAGGCCATTCCTTCACTCCGACAAGAGCAGGATCGGAAATCACACACGGCGGCCGTCTCCGGGCAACGTGCGACCCACTACGTGGAGGATGGTGAACAGTAGATTCTCACCAAAAATCAGCCCGTTCGGCCCCCCGGAATCGGCCATTATTTGAATCGTTTGACCCTCAAGGCCATTCCTTCACTCCGACCAACGCGGTCGCGGCGCCACAGCAGCACGCCCGACGTAGCTCCAAGAGTCTGCCCGCCCCAAGTTTGGGGGTGTTCAGGGAGGCTAGAGGAGACGACGCGCCCGGCGTGGCGCCTCGAAACTGCCAAGCCTGGGAACCTCGTCGACACGGCTCCAAGAGTCTGCCCGCCCTGAGTTTGGGGGTGTTCGGGGAGGCTAGAGGAGACGACGCGCCCGGCGTGGTGCCTTGAAACCACCAAGTCTGCAGACTTCATCGACGCGATCGCGGCGTCACGGCGGCACGCCCGATGCGGCTCCAATAGTCTGCCCGCCCCGAGTTTGGGGGTGTTCAGGGAGGCTAGAGGAGACGACGCGCCCGGCGTGGCACCTCGAAACCGCCAAGTCTGGGGACCTCGTCGACGCGGTCACGGCGTCACGACGGCACGCCCGACGCGGCTCCAAGAGTCTGCCCGCCCCGAGTTTTGGGGGTGTTCGGTGAGGCTAGTGGAGACAACGCGCCCGACGTGGCGTCTCAAACCTACCGAGTCTGCTCGAGGGGTCGCCATCTCTACGCGCTCGAACGCGTCACGGCGTAACAAAAAAGAATAACAACACTATTTTCGTGCAAGGGATATGGGGCGTCGGTCCAGGCAACCTAATCACGTGGCGATCAACATTCGAAATTGTGGTGGCTATTCTGTCTACTCATTCGTTGCTACTACACAAACGATGCTCGCATGCGAGACGTGCGGTCGTAATACCTACTCCTCGTCTGCCCGTACAACGGTTTCACGTAACAAGAAACATTACGACGCACGGTCCACGACACAGTTGTTCGTTCGAGGCATGCACAGGACGATCAACGTTTAAAAAAAAACACGATCATTACTCTCTATTCGTTCGCCGCCACAGCGCGATAGCGTCCATGCGTGGGAAATGCAATTGCCGTACCTGCACCTCATCTACGTATACAACAGTCTTACGTAACGAAAAATATCATGACAGCAATATATGATGGCGGTTCGCTTTACATGCACACACATCTCATACATCCACGCAATTAGATACGCACGCACACATGTTGGGCAAATCGCGAGAAGGACTGTTACCCTTGGTGACCGGTGGGGAAAGATGGGGCGGCGACATGCTCTGATGCCCTCGTCCCAGTCGGCTGGGGTTGTGGCGACCGTGTGACAGCTGACGGAGGCAATCGCGGACAGAGCTCCTGTGGCGGCGACTTGGCTTCCTATGTCCTCGTAGGCCAAGGGGAGAGCGGCGGCGGCCGACGAAGCTGACCCAGAGGCAGCAACGACGACGGCCGAGGGCCACTGGAGCTGGTGCGGAAGACGAAGACAATGGCAATGCTCGCAAGCAGCGGTGCGGCGGAGCCTAGCGTGGCGGAGCTCGGGCTGAAGCCGGGACTCGGCCGAGGTTGAAGGAGGCGGCGTGTGGCAGGCCGGGTCCAGGTCGGAGCCAGGCCGCTGCTGCCGGGGCCAAGCCGGAGCTGGAGCTCGGCCCAGAAGCAGGCCGGGGCCTGGGCGAGGCTGGGGTCGCGGTGGTGCTCGGGCCGGAGGCCGGCACTGCAGGGCCCAGCGTGGCGGGCTCGGCGCGGGGGGCGCGGGCCGGAGCAGAGACCGGCGAAGTGGGGGCCGGTGCGGGCCGAGGGTGAGCCGGAGCAGTAGGCGGGAGGCCGCGGTGCGCGGCGGCGCCGACGGGCTGGCCTTAGCCGGTGGCGAGCTCGGCCTCAGCCGGTGGCGGGCTCGGGCGGCCACGGAAGCCGCGGGGGGTAGCGGCGCCGACGGGCCGGCCTCAGCCGGTGGCGAGCTCGGGCCGGAGGCCGGCGCGGCTTGGGCCAGTGCGGAGGGGGCCGAAGCGGCGGGAGCTTGACCCGGTGGCGGGCGCAGCTGGGGGGCCAGCGGCGGTGGTGAGGTGGGGGAGTGAGAGGGTGAGGTGAGGGAGTGAGGGAGTGAGGAGGAGGAGAGAGGAGAGGCGTCGGTGGGAGAAAATATCTCCCACCACCACCGACTAGGCAAGGCGGGCTGCGGCCCATTTAGGCAGGAGGCAGGCCGGCCAAAGAAAAAAAAAGAAAAGAAGAAAAAGAAGAAGAAGAAGGAAGAAAAAGAAAAAGAAAAAAAAGGAAGAAGAAGGAAGAAAAAAAAGAGGAAGAAAGAAAAAAGAAGAAAAAGAAAAGAGGAGAAAAAGAAAGAAGAAAAAAAAGAGAGAGGAAGAAAGAAAAAAGAAGAAAAAGAAAAGAGGAGAAAAAGAAAGAAAAAAAGGGGGTGGGAGAAGTCGTCAGCCCGGCCTGCGCGCCAACCCCTCGGAATTGGTGCGCCGGCTCGGACGGGCGTCGCTCGACCGCCCAAACCGGCAAGGGGCTACTGTTGGGGGAAGGGTCCCCGCGCTACCCGAACTGACGGGCTTCCCCATGGCGACGTCGAGGTCTCCCTCATCTCATCGACATGTTGTGCCTGGCGTCATCGCAAGCCGCTGGCATCGCAGGCAATGTCGGGGCTGTGCTCTGTACCGGCGGACGTCGGAGCTGGGCCCCGTCCTGGCAGACATCATGGCTGTGCTTCGTCCCAGCGCCAAGGACAACACATCCCCATGGTAGCAAGTATTAGGGTATTATAGTATTAGAGTATTTGAATATTCCATAAAGATTCATGTAAAAAGACCAAAATACCCCTGATGGTGCGTTATCGCCCGAAGGGTATAATTGTAATCTCGCACACCCCTCTCCCAACCCCTATAAATAGGACCCAGGGGGTAGAGAGAAGGGGATCCGAATTTCTCAGGTTTAAACCCTGATCCCTGAAATTAATACGAGAGTTTTCAATTCGCCCCGACACGAGTGTTCCACGTTCCATCTCGCCGGTAAAGTCGCCGCGCGCGCCCCTCAACAGACAATACACTTGCTCGTACTTCACTAGTACTCCCGGAGGTCGACGTAACCGATCGGGGGTACCTAAAGTACACTGCCTAGTCCCGTAGCTACGACAGCTTTACAAGTTGAGCCCTAAGCTCAATATTTTCCTTCATAATGGATGCTTCACATAAGGTAGAGTTAATAGCCGAAACATCATCAATTGAAGAACTAGTAAATTGGTTCCTTAGATACAGAATTGCATTTAGGACATTGTTTTTCTAAATTCACTAGAGACATGGAATTGTTCTTTTTCAAGCAAAGATGCATGATCACTTTTAAGTTTGTTAAGAATAATAGTCAAATCATCATGAGACTCCTTTAATTTATCATGCTCAACATTTAAAGTTCTTAGCTCTTATTAATAAGCATATCTTCTTGTTTATATAGAGTCGATCATTCCTCTTGAGGATGCCCACGAGATTTGGATCACCCTCGAAAAGAGGTATTGGTTCAACATTGATGAGGATGATCTTCTCATGCATGAATCAATTGAGGATTGCTCTACTTCACCTTCACATCAAGAAGAGCATCCAATTGCCTCCACCGCCGCTAAATGATGCTTACAATAATCTTTCTCTTGTCAATGCTAGCTCTAACTCATCGTTGGGCTTACATACCTCTAATAACAAAAACGATACACTTACAAATGTTATTAGTTCATGCATGCCATCTAGTGCTACATTGCTTATTCATAATGATGATATGCCAAATATGTCATATTGCTCAAATGACATTGCTTATGGCTCCTCTAGTTCTTGTGAGACTAATCTTGTAGAGGAACCCAACAACAAAGTGGCTCATGATCTTGGTGGCAAGTTTATCAAAAGAAGAAGAAAGAAAGCTCCACCAAGAAGAAGATCAAAGAGGAGCAAGTCATGCCTTGAGTGTCACAAGCATGGAAACTTAGCCATGGAGTGCCCAAACATTGAACTTGAAGAATCCACCTCTTCAAGTGAAAAATCTTCACACTCCGAGGCACCCGTGCCTCATGGCAAAAGGTACTAAGGTATCACCTTGGAGAAGCTTCTAGAATATCTTAGAGTATTACAAGATAGAGATATTGATGGGCCACATCACCGCTTGATTTTCGCTGCAAGATTTCTAGCCGACAAGTATAAGACCTCGACCTAGACGATCTATTTATATACCAAACATTCATTGGTGCGTGTATGACAATGATATACAGGTTAACTTGTGTGTATCCGACACCCTACACCCTAAACCCTAATCTCTAAAAACCCTAAAACCCTAAACCCTAAACCCTAGACCCTAATACCTAAAAACCCTAAAACCCTAAACCCTAAACGCTACTTCCATCGTGAGGAAAAGAAAGGAGGAGGAAGAAGACGGCATGGAGGAGAAGTTCCCCCAATTTGGCGCTGCGTGGCTAATACGCCAGGAGTGGTTGCCTCGCGACATGCCATGCCCCATGACGCCACCGGCGACCACCGAATCCACACGCACCCTCGGACATCTGAAGCCCTCTACCCTGACTAATGGGGCAAGAAAGTAGCATCACTGTCCCCGTGGAAGAATGTATGTGAAGAAGAGTGGAATGCCTAGGCAGTAATCTGAATAGAGGATGATGAAGTCTACTCGTAGAATATTTGACGGAGAGTGATCATCCACCGACTAGTAGCATGACTCTAGTAGAAATCGATGAAGAAGATGAATGGGATGCAGAAGGTGGAGTCTCCATGGAGGTGAGCAATCAAGATTTTTTTGGTGAGTTTATACTATTTGGATATGGTAATAATGAGGATTGGGAGGCTCTCATCAATGAGAAGGAGAATGTCACGTTGGAGGAGATAGAGCATACATCTTTAGATGTTGGGAATCCACAAGGATTAGCATTATGAAGATCTACAGATGTATATCGAGGTGAAGAAGACTCCAGAAGAAAAGGAGAAGGACATACAAGGTATGGATCATTCTATACTTGATGAGCATCATCCAAGTCCATTGGAGGCCAAGAAGCTTCGTTTAAGTCAACTAGAGGCTAAGGTGCACGAGGAAAAATTTTGGAGATCAAGGCCACCAGATCTCAAGTACGCTAGTGCTACACTTTCTCAAGTAACTTTACCTTCATATAAAACAGAAGCAAAGGGGCAAGTGTGGAGAAGAGCAAAGAAGAAAAGTGAGCTACAAAGTTGTAGCAAGAATGAGAACAAGCATCGGCCGTCACAGAAAAATGAGGAGGACCATGTTCTAAGCAAGCAACCTCCATGGTGATATGAAGAAAAGAACGAAGGGCAAAATGGAAGAGCTCGAAAGATCCAAGGACATCGACGATGAGATGATTTACCAGACAAGTATGCATTGAGGGGGAGTGTTGAATATAATCCAATGCATACTTATAGCAAGAAGTTTCTAGAAGGTCCATGAGCTCTCATGAATACCTAGATATTTGCCATAGGAGATATTAGAGATAATTCTTCATGGCAAAAGGAGAAGCTTCTAGAATATCTTAGAGTATTACAAGATAGAGATATTTGATAAGAAGTCTCTAGAAGATATCATAGATAAACATGGTTGAGATATTTTGAGAGGATGACTCTAGAATTAGGGAATATTAAATAGGTGGATATTTTAGAAGAGAATTCTAGAGTAGAGATATTTCTAGTGTAGGGTTTGAATGTATGCCACTTGGCATCAATCTAAGGGGCTTGTGTAACTATAAATAGGGGTACCCTCCCCTTCAATGTAACCAAGTAAGTGAAGCAAGAAGTAGGAAGCTACCATGAGTTATATGTAGTCCTAGTGAGTGGCATTAGGTGAAGCAGTAGGGTAGCCAATAAAGGAGTGTTGTATCAAAGTTTTAGTACTAAATAAAAGAGCTTCTTTGTGTAAGAGTATGGTCCCCCAGTTGGTGTAATGAGTGTGTATAGATCCTCATAGTGTGGGTAGTTAGTATCACCTCGAGCCATTCTCAACAAAGGCAAGCTATGATCTGGCCCTCACATATATAAAATCAGGACATAAGAAATGGAAGGCTGAAGTATGCGTTCCATACCCAGTCAAACTTGCCAGTAAATTCTTGAATTAGTTGGTCGACAGTTAATTTCCAGATTCGACAGTGATAATAGCGGTGACATGTTGAGCCCCAGGTGTAGTGGAACCATGAAATTCTTGACTAGGAAAAGCCATACCTACCAGTTGTGCAACTGGCTTGGGTTGCACCATGCATTCTGCAGTCAGGCTTGTTTGAAAAATAAATAGAAAAAGGTCACTTACAGCTTGACATGGTGCTTTGACTCCTGATGGATCATTAGTTCTACTCTTTACAGACTGGAAGGGACTGTCAAAGACTGGTGTTCAATTGTACCTAGCTTTGTTTGAAGAAAAACTAAAGAAAAAATACAAAGCGAGGCATGAGCATGAAGATGGGTATGATGACAGAACAAATCCGTATGACACTATGGATGATGCGAAGAAAGCACTTGAAAAGAAGGAAATTGAGCACAGGAATGTTGGTTTGAGGATTCGGTCGAGTACAAATGCGGTTCAACTGTCATGCTTACTTGGAGGAGAGATTTTGTTGGTTAAGCACGGTATGGCGTATTGCAGCAAGGTTTTAATTCGGGAAGCAGGTTTTGAAGGATTATGGCCTGGAAGTGAGGATTGGAAGTGAGGGACCAGCTTTTGTTGAAGCAGTGTGTGTCCCTGTAGGTGTTTCTCTTTCTGACTTTAGTTTTGTTGGCTGTGAATTTTGCCTCTCTCTGTAACTACCAAGCCATCACCTCGCAACCTCAGTTTGGTAACTTTAAATGCTTGCTGAGATACTTGTCCTTTGTGATGCTTACGTGACATTATACCTAATGTATGCGCACTGTTTGAACTTAAATCATGGCAATGGTTTCTAGCCTTTTAAAATTTGTGTCTCCTGTGCTCGTTGGATCTGGTTGTGGTTTTGTTCATTGAATCTGGTTGTAAGTCTGAACAATGGTGGGTTTTGTCCTTTGTCAAGGAGAATCCGTGTCAGGTGGCTGGCCAGTTTGTTATCTTTTCCTGTTTGTGTTGCTGTTGTTGATCAGATAGTGCTTGAGCAGTGTTGTTGCTGTTGTTGATCATATAGTGCTTGAGCAGTGTAACAGTATTAGGTGGTAAATTTCTACTGTTTCTGAACAACACTGGATTTTTCAGCCAGATTGTATGATACCAGCCAAAAAGCATCACCAGTATGGCCATCTTTCTTAGTTAACCTGCACCACAGGATCTGTAACACAAGAAGAAAGTGCAGTTACTGTGTGCATGGTAGTTAACAATAATAACTTGTCAAACCATAGATAGAATTTCTCACCCTTCAATGTACTGCTGCTGTCTTCACACAAACCGTATGAAAGCAAATTCTGTCCTCACTACATCCTGTAATTTGTATTGGTTGTGTACATCTGCTGTTTCTCTGAGGCAGAGACTCCAAGCTTTTTTCTTGCCCAAAAAGAATTTCAATTCTCCATTTGTACCTGCGTACAAGCTTCAGCCCCGGCAGGAAAACCCCGACTGGGATGAACACCTCGTTTTGGTCTTTCATTGCCATATCGTCTCATTTCGGCTGGACCCCAACCAAGAATGCCAGCACAACTGCAACCTACCTGCTTCCGTTTGTCATGGTTGGAGGAGGTCGATACAACGGTTGGGTGTCAAACTGGTTATGCTTCCGTTTGTCATGGTTGGAGGAGGTCGATACTGTGGAGTGTGCTGGGAAGACCTTGTTCACCTTTGGTTAGAGCAAAATTTGGAGATCGAGTAAGATGGGGGTTTATGAAAGAAATACAACCTAAAGTGCGCTACTAGAGGTCAAATTCTGCAAGTTTGATGAAAAAATAACTAACACACCTACCTTTAGTGGAACATTACATTACACAATCTCCATCATCTTCCATGATTGATCATGTATGTATCTTCTTCAAGCACACAAGCAAATATCCACATACCTTTTTTTTGCGGAAAGGCCTAAGGCCATATATTAAGTATCACAAGTCCTTACAAACACATCCTTACAGAAAAAGAAAATTACATCCAAATCCTTAGGGGTGCCGAAATCTTCTTCCTCCTGCATACACCGGCGGCGCACCGTGAGCAAAGCTCGATGCCGCCTCTGGGCCCCCGCCTCGGCGGAGCAAACTTGTTTAAACCCAGGAGCTTGTAGAAGCAGCGGCCGGGAAGTCGTCGATGTAGACCAGAAGACGCCGACGGCCGCGATCTGCGTAGCAAATCGCCGCCCCGGAGAAGAAGACGCCGAAAAGAGCCTATAGGTACTCCAAAGACCACGAACGCCGACCGAATCTAGAAGGATCCACCGGAGACCAAAGCCGACCGGATCTAGGAAGATCCGTCGGAGACACACCTCCACACGCCCTCCACCAGCGCTAAGCGCACCGATGGAACGGGGATAGGACGGGAGGACATTATTCCTAACTGGGGCAACGCTGCCGCCTCGCCGCCCCGACCAAGACACAGAGACTCCCCGCCAAACCGAAGCACCAGGACACCAACCACAAGTAGGACCTCCCTGCCGCCACCGGCACCGCGTGGGCTTTGCCCGGCGGCGCATTTGGCGGTGGCGAGAGGGATAGGAGGCGGCTGTAGGCGATCTAGGTTAGGAGGCGGCGGCTGTAGCGATGCGTTTTTTAAATATCCACATACCTGAAACCTAGTGCAGCGTAACTAAGTATTTGGGTGCTGACAACCCAAGATAATACGCTGCTCAAGGGATTATGAGCGTGTTCGGTTCCCCTCCACTCCTTCAAATCCTTGACTCCACTCCCCGCTCCCTGGATTGTTGGCTCCGCCCGCCAAATCGGGAGTTGATAACACGTTCGGCAACTGACTCCACTCCATACGGTCAGCTTGGTGTGAGCAGTGCACAAATACAGCATGTTCATATTTATCACATGATTTCACACATAAACATTATTGGGACAAAATAAAATTTCACACAGAATCAAAATTATCACAGGTTCAAATATCCTCACGCAAGAAAAATTCAATTTCCCACAGTTTAGCGCCAAATGGCAAACTGGCAGCACACATAATCAAATTTATCACCATTTCAAATATTTTCACAAGACATTTTTTCACAGTTTCACACCAAACGGCGAACTGATAGCACAAATAATCAAATACATCACAGTTTCAAATATCACACAGGTGAAAATTTTCTCATAATTCTCATTGTTTTGAGCCAAATGTCAAACTGGCAGGAACAAAACATGAGTTTGCAGATGAAAAGGGACATGAAAAAAATAATTATAAGCCTCTCTCTTTCGATAATAATTAGAACAGAAATGTGCAGGATTGAACAAATAACATTCGGTGAAGCTTTCCCGCGGCGTTGGATTGTGAAAAATGTCTCCTGTGAATTCGACACTTCTTCGTCACAATGGGACATCAGCTGCGTTACTTTGTCCTCTCAACTGCCATGAGAAGCCAACTGCATTATGAAATATGCCCAAAAACAAGCCATGTATGTAGATCAGTCAACACCCAACACCTCAAGCGGAGTTATTTGAAGAAACAAAATTATTGAAAAATACAAATGTTCTCCTAGAAGGTACTGAAAAAAGAATAGGGCTAGGTCTGTTGTCTTGAAAACTCTATGACAAAAAGAATGGGATAGTTGCAGTAAGCAAGTATACAGCAAACAAGAGGTGGTTTGGATTGTTCCAAACTATGACCTTTTGTTCATGAGCATCCTCTTTGGCGCAATCTAATAAAACTACATTCTAATAAAACTATTCATGGATGTGAATAGTACTGATAATTCCTAGATCTAATTTATGAGCATTGGAGCAGATATCACATTCTCCTGCTAAAAGAAAAATAATAGTTACAAGTTATACGCAGAACTGAACAAATGCAGAGAAGGGGTTCACTAGCTAGTTCACTAGCCATGTCAAAGCAAATCAAAGAAACAGAGGCAGTACTTGGTCATGGTCTGAATTACAGTCCAACGGCTAGAAGAACAGATCAGTTAGTCCTTCAGCAAGCACAGACGAATGCAGCAGAATACACACATTTTCTGCTGCCCCTTACATCCACACAACACAAGACGTATTTCTTCTCCCCCCAACCTGAATAATTAACTGAAACCTGTCACCTCACTACTTTCCTACAGCTTCCATGGATGGATTGAAAGGGAATTTTCGATGTTAAATTTCTCCATCAAGCAACAATCATCCATGGTTCGAATGATATATCAAACGACTTCAGTAAAATAGGCCAAAACAAAAGACAAGAAGGCATGCAGCTTCAGCAAACAAAAGAGTATCAGTTGCTGTTTAATCTATTGCCGCACTGAGTAAAGGTAGTTCTCTTTAGATTAGCAACATTAACAAAGTCAAACCAGGTAGAAAACCATAAATGACATGTTTCAACAACGAACTATTGAACACAGTGGAAAAAGATTGTGAATACATGTCAAAATCCAAGTATGTAAAGCAATTTGAATCAGGGTCTGGTTGATATTCAGTAGGAAATTAGTACTAGCGATTTTGTGCAGTAAGACAAACACCAAAAATGATGGTACCCTTTATACAAAGTAGTAGCTGCTGCCATACATTGAAAGCTGAAACACGCTCATATTTAGGTGTGCAAGACAGCAGAAATGCAAGTAGGCATCTTTGTAGGCATCACTGAATACCTGGTGCTTGGCAATGGCATTGAATACTGAAATGGCAGGAGGTCTTGATAACATGACTGAAGTTAGTTAGCTGATAAGTAACCTTTGGCGACATTTAACAAGCGCATCTAGAGCTAAGCCCATGGTCACCTAGCAATCATGGAAAAGGTGCTACAAGTTTATTTCATTTGGTAACATGACTGAATGAAAGACAGTATCAAGGTCCAAGGTGGCCCGGCAACATCCCCTGCACTGAAGTGTGATGTGATGAGATGAGATTTGTGGATGCATCAGAAATGTGGAGTCCAGGAGAAGAGGAATGCGTCCTGTACCTATACCGGGTAGCAAAGCATGGTATTATTGGCTAGACGAGGCCGCGCTGGCGGGCGAGCGTGAGGAAGTCCTCCACATGACTCTGTTTGTTGTTGGTGGTGGTGGTGGGGATCATGACCACCGCCGTGTAGAGAGGATCGACCTCTTGTTGTTCTTGCTGTTGCTTGGGGCTCGGGGTTGGCGTCCTGATCTTGGCGCCTCTGACCTTCCTGGTGCAAACCCTAGGCTTCCGGCGCGGCTTGACGAGCGCTATGTCGTCGTGGCCGGAGGAAGGCGCGGGCGATGGGGGCGGGGACTGGGTGAAGGGGAGGGTGCACATGGTGATGGGGTCCTGTTGGGTAAGGGGAGGGGTGGTGAAGAGCTCCTCCTCCTGGTCCTGGAGGCCGCCGAGGAAGGAGGAGCGGGCGAGGATGTCCTCCTTGGAGGAGGAGATGTCGCCGCCGCAGTCGAGAGCCACCTTGGCCATTGAGGCGGAGGCGGAGGCGGCCATGATGAGTGTTTGCGGGAAAAAAGCCAGACAAGATCGAGAGCCAGGTTGGCCGAGGTGGTGGAACTCGGAGCCCGAGCGGCCCGAGTGGCTAGGGCGGCAGAGCTTGAGGGCCAAGCGGCCGGGGCGACGGATCCCGAGCGGCCGGGACGGCGGTGCCCGGGGCCCAAGCAGCCGGGGCGGCGGAGCTCGGGGGCCCGGCGGCTCGGAGCGGCGGAGCTACCCGGCGACGCGGGGCGGGGCCGGCGCAGGGCGAAACCGGCGCGGGTGGAACCACCCGGCGGCGCAGGCGATGGAGGGGAGGCCGGCGTGGAGCGGTGAGGGCCGCGCGGGCGGTGGGGTGGCGGCGGAGCAGCGCTAGGGTTCCATGGTCGGGGGAGAGGTCAGGGAGTCGCTGCGCGCGAGAGAGAGAAATGGTTCGAGCGAACCGGTAAGTTGGGGGAGGGGGAGTCGCGACTCCGCCAGATTGAGGCCCCGTTTGTCTGGGCTTCCGCTTCTGCTTCTTGGGCTTTGAGCACCTAGAAGCTGAAGCCCAGACAAACACCAAATTTTTTTAACAGCTGCAGGTGTTTCCCGAGCCATTACTAGCTTCCCACAGTTCCCCTCACCCCCGAATCGTTACGATCTCGAGCGGGCGAGCCGAGCTGCGCCGCCGCCCCCTCCATCCCCCTCGCCGATCTGCGCTGCCGCCCCCTCCCCCTCCTCGAGCTGCACCGCCGCCCCCCTCCCCCTCCCCGAGCTGCGCCGCCGCCCCCCTCCCCCCTCCCCGAGCTACACCGCCGCCCCCTCATCGATCTGCGTAGCCGCCCCCCATCCCCCTCGCCGACCCACTCCTCTCCCGTGGCGAGTGGTGGCGAGCCGCGGAGAGGCCAGATCCGACCGTCGATGAGAGTACTCAGTTTTTCCTCTTGATGAAGCTAATACATTTGATTATTCACATATTTTTATAAATTCTCTTTGCCTATAGCAGATGAGTGCTCCAATTTATTACTGTTGAATGAAGCATGTACCATTCTCCTAATCTTTCAAGCTTCAGAATAAACTACAGAGAAGACCTATAGAAGAGACTACAGGGGCAGAAGTTCTTCAGTTGAAGCTGTAGGCGCAGAAGATTTTCAGAAGCTGCAAAGCAATATTCTTCAGAACATCATGGACAGTCATATATAGAGAAGTAAACCATCAGAAGTTGTTCATTTTAAAATTACTATACTGTGTAGTAGTTTATTTAAAGATTGTTGCAATGTACGTGGGAAATTTAATTTGAATTGTACTTAAAAGTTCAGATGAGGCTGTCGCCCTGTAAATAGAAATATATCTCTAGAAAATTGCACTGCTTACTAAATATTATGCAAGGCTTATAATTGCAATGCCAAAATTTTATAATTTTCTGTTAATAGTACCAACACATAAATCTGTTCTTATAGTCTGAATATATCTGTCGCAAGGTCCGTTGCAACCTTGCAACGCTTATTCGTACCTTGAATGTTTCATTGACAAGAGACGCATTTGAATGTATTGCGGTACTCTTGGTATGCTAATTCCTGCATGTCACCAACGTATTTGTATGCATTACGGCAGACTGTTGGTACACTTGCAACGGCAGCGCAACCGTAACCAACAGGACCCAACAATACAACGGATATATGCATTCCTGAAGAGGTGGTCATGTTGTAGTGACCAAGCAGATTGTTGTCATTGAGCTCGACATCGAGAAGCAGCCGTACGACCCCAGAGGACAACTACATCGGTACCAATATGAACAAATTGTCTCCATCGCGCTAACACGTCATCTCAAGGCACACGGCCTCGATATCCGAACCATCGTGGCCATCATGTACAATGTTTGGATCAACTACGAGGCAAGGCCCCTCCGCATTGCGGTTTACATGACGGAATCGAGAAGTGAAGCTTGTGCTCTTCACGCTGCTGGGTCTCGACACCTCGTGGCCGATATGTCCTCCTACCTTCGGTTCTCGACGTTGACAGCCAACTCATACTGCTTCTTGGCGTGAAACATGACGGTGCAGAGGTAGCTATTTACACAATGAGGGTGGATGTCCGACCCACTGTCTATGCGCCATCCCAATCCCTCTAGCGTCAGCCGGGCACGGCGTTCCTGTCCCAGCAGAATACGAGGACAGAAAGAAAGAGAGAGAAACAAAGAGAAGCATCGATGAGGATCAAGCCGGCGTTCCTGTCACAGCAGGATGCGAGGACAGAAAGAGAGAGAGAGAGAAACAAAGAGAAACATCGATGAGGATCAAGCGAAGAAATATCGCCCTATGTTAACGGAGCCCACTTAACACTCATCAAGTAAAAGATCATGACACTTGGTGTGGACATAAACCCTTTAATTTTCAACATGTTAAGTAAAACTTCTGAATCCTAACTCTACTTTCCATAATGTGGCCAAAACAAGTGAGTAATTTCCTTGATCTTTGGCCCTCAGAGAAAAACTGTTTGTCTTCAACAGTTCTCTTAGTACAACAGAAGTACCATCTGGCCATGTTAACCAAAACCTGCACAGATAAACATCATTTAGAAATATACCGTACGGCTAGAAATAAGCATAGCTAGCTCTAGCCCAAGCACCACTACCCAGCCCGGTGATATCTCCCCTACCCCTCTTGCTATGTTGGTTTAATTCTCTCCCCCCTCAGGGTTTGTGAACCTGAACGTGGACGCAGGTTTTGATGGGTTAGATCTAAGTGGTGTTATGGGGGCTGTGCTGCGGGATGATAAAGGGATGTTCAATTGTTCACAGCTGCTGCTAATTCTAGCCTGGAGCATGTCTCAGATGCGTGCACTGCAGAAGCGCATGCTGTCCGCCAAGGCCTGCTGCTGGCCCGGGAGATTGGATGCAACCCCATGGTGGTCAATTCCGATTGTCTGCAGATTGCGAATACATGAACCAAGCTGCACGTTCGTCCTCCCAGGCGGCAGAAATTTATGAAGATTGCTTCTCTTTGGCGCGAGTTTGTCAAGATTAAGTTCGAGCATTGTCATCGTGAAGCAAATTCTGTAGCCCACCATCTAGCTTGTTTGGTTAGAAGCTCCCCGCCTACTGTTTGGGTTGATGATCCACCAGAATCCCTCAAGCCTATGCTTTTGGAAAATGTAACTATCAGCTGAGTTTAATTAAGTTTGTCAAAAGAAAGTACAATAATTTAACAGGTTCTCTAATGCTCACGCGAAGACATCCATCTACGATAAACGTACTGACTGAGAACCCATTTTCTCTCTTTCTTGATGTGATATGCAGTAAACATGTGCTTTGAATTATAAAACGTACGAGACCAAAACTTAAATTGATTGGAGTAAAAAATTCGGAAACTTGAGACAATAAAAAAGGACCTCAATTGCTGTCGGAAACTCCACCGCGCCAACCGCTCCTTGGCAGTTCCCCAGTGAGAGCGCCTCCACCGGTGGCGTCACGTGCGTCCTCCTCGCCTCCGAGTGTCGCTCCGGCCGGTTCCACGCCCCGTGCATTGTTAGGTTCTAACTTTTTAGGTGTTAGAGCAACTCTAACCCGTCCCCAAAAAATTCTTAACTCCCAAAAAACTGTCACTTTTGGGAGTTAACCCTATCTAACCCATCCCCAATACTCCTTTTAACTCCTAAAAACTTTTTAGGAGCTCCCAATCCACAGCCCCTCACTCCCAATATATTGGGATGTTTTGCTCCCTCCCAATCCCACTCCCAATACCTCTTTTTTTGCCGGGAGGACATTTCCCCTCCCAACCGCCACCTCCCGCCGCCGCCTATCTCCGTCACCGGCGGCCCTCCGGCCACGCCGCCGGCTCCGGCGAGCCGCGCCGCCCCCGCCGGCCGCGTCCCCGCCCACTCCCGGCCACGCCGCCGCCTATCTCTGCCTCCCGAGCCACCCCGGCCACCGCCACCTCCCGCCCCCTGCACCCTGTCCCGGCCACCGCAATCTCCCGCCTCCCGAGCCGGAGCCTCACCACATCCACGCAGCACACAAGGCTCCGCATCGACGAACCGTCCGCGTCCTGCGCCCCTCCCGCCCCCGCACGGCCCCGTCGCCGACCCACTTGGATCTGGATCCGAGGCTTCGGCCCCTCCGCCGCCGCCGCTTGGCACTGATGCGGCCTCCCCTGAGGTGGATGGGAGGAGGGAGGAGGGGGGAGGGGGTTCGCCGGGGTCGGGCTGTTGCGGCCTCCCCCGAGGCCGCCTCGATGAGGACGAGGGAGGAGGGAGGACGGGGGACGGCGGGGACGGCGCGAGGTGAGCAGAGCAAGGCGAGGCAGGGGAGGCGGCGGAGGACGCGGGAAGCGAGGCGTCGGCGACCTGCCGCACCAGCGATCGGCGGCGCCGGCGGCGACTTGGCCGAGGCGACGACGCGGGGAAGTGGGGGCAAAGGAGGGCAAGAGCTCGGGGCTGGGGCGCGTGGGGTGGAAGGGAGGAGCGGCGAAGCCGGTGGCAGCCGGCTCGCCGGCGACGGCCCCGCCGGCGGCAGCGCCCACAGAGGGAGGCGGCGGCGCAGCCCCAAGGGGAGGCGGCGGAGGACGCGGGGTGGTTTTGGGGCTGGGGTGGCCGGCCCGTGGCCCCCTGGCCTTTATTTAGATTAGGGTTTAAGTTTTATTTATTTTATTTTTATTATTTGCATTAGAAATATCAAGGTTTGAATAAATATGTTATTGAAATGAAGTTGAAATGAGATTTATATAAGCAAAAGGATGAGAGAAATAGCAAAAAAATTATTGGGAGTTAAGTTTAGGGGATGGATTAGATGGCACACTCCCAATACCCAAGAATTTTTGGGAGTTAAGTTTTGGGAGTGAGTTTTTGGGAGTTAAATTTTGGGGATGGGTTAGAGTTGCTCTTAGTCCGTGTGGTGGAGTCATAATAGTGGAGATGTCGGTGCGTGCCAATAAATTTCATCGGCTTTGTTAGTGTGGAGAGAGAGAGATGGGTGCACCAGAGGAAGAGAGAAATCAGAGTAGCGAAAACAAACGTGGCAAGAATCAAGCAAAAGAACACACGTAGGAAACAGAACATAAACACACGATCCAAGGCACACAGGGATTTTATGTGGAAACTCTAGAAGGGTGAAAACCACGGACGCACGAAGACGTCAACTTCATTATGAATGAAGTCATAACCCGTTATGGATTTACAATGTTTGGCTTATCCCATAACGACTACAAGGTAGGGTATATATAGTTACAGGTGGTTGAAGGGTTATCTGTGCTACTGCCTGTGACACAGCTGATTAACACAAGTAGAACACTTAACATACTAGCACTTGACTCAGGTGAGCTAACCCTACATGTATCAGCTACCTGTGTCACAGGTGGCTGACACGGCTAGGTGACACCGCTGGGTGACACTGCTGGCTGACACCAATAACGCAGAACGTCTTCTGCAAAGAGGTGACAGGAATTTGGAGCAAACTCCAATAAACTCCACCATGTGACAAATTCCTTCCTTCCTTCCTTGAAAACGCTAGGGATAACAAAATTCAACTGATTGAACAGTTCATCACGCGCCATGCGCCAATAGCCACTAGGGACTATCTTTTAACACCGGCCAAGCTTGAGCAAAACTCAAACTTAGCTGTAGGAACTGGCTTTGTTATCATATCAGCTGCATTCTGATGTGTGCTGATCTTGGTCACTTTGACATCACCCTTTGCAACAACATCTCTGATAAAATGAAATCTGACATCAATGTGCTCAGTTCTCTCATGAAACATAGAATCATTTGTGAGGCATATTGTACTTTGACTGTCACAGTAGATGGTTGTGCAGGATGAATCTCCACAAAGCTCAGAATATAAGCCTCTCAACCATGTAGCCTCCTTGCATGCCTCAGCAACGGCCATGTATTCAGCCTCAGTAGTAGACAACGCAACAGTTGACTGCAGGGTTGCCTTCCAACTCACAGCACAGCCACCAATGGTGAACACATAACCTGTGAGTGATCTTCTCTTGTCCAAATCGCCAATAAAGTCGAAATCAACATATCCAACGATTCCATCTCTAGATTTCCCAAAATGCAGATAAGCATTAGATGTACCCCGAAGGTACCTGAATATCCATTGGACTGCTTTCTAATATCCATTGGACTGCTTTCTAATGCTTCTTTCTAGGATTAGCCATGAATCTGCTCACGGCACTTGAATAGGGAACTCTAGACATGTACTCATCATTTTCTTCTGACTTAGGACAACAACTTGATGATAATCTGAAGTGTGCAGCTAACGGTTTGGCATCTTAAAAATTAAATCGGTAAAGCACCTTGTCAATGTATCCTCTTTGACTGAGGTACAATGTTTCAGCAGATCTGTCTCTGGAAATTTCCATGCCAAGAATCTTCTTTGCTGCACCCAGATCCTTCATATCAAATTCAGAACTCAATTGTTCCTTCAATGTGTCAACATCTGCTTTATCCTTAGCAGCAATCAGCATGTCATCGACATACAATAGTAAGTAAATGGCAGAGCCATTAGCAGATTTCAAGTAGACACAGCTATCATAATCAGATCTTTAAAAACCTTAAAAAATCATGAAAGTGTCAAACCTCTTGTACCACTGCCTAGGGGATTGTTTCAATCCATATAATAACTTCTTCAACTTGCATACAAGTTTCTCTTTACTAGGAATAGTAAACCCTTTAGGTTGATTCATATAGATGTCTTCATCCAACTCCCCATGAAGAAATACAGTTTTGACATCTAATTGTTGTAATTCATAATCATGCATTGCAACAATGCTAAAAAGTGTACGAATTGAGCTATGCTTCACAACAGGGGAAAACACTTCATTGAAATCAACACATGGGATCTGGTTGTAGCCTTTAGCTACTAACCTTACCTTGTATCTTGTCCCATCATTTGGAGTAGAACCCTCCTTGCACTTGAAGACCCATTTACAGCTTATTGGTCTCTTGTCACTGGGCAGTTTAACTAAGTCTCATTTCAAGGGACTCAATCTCATCATGCATTGCAGTCATCCATTTGCTTGCATCAGCAGAGATAATGGCTTCTGAGTATGAAGAAGGTTCGACAGATCCTTCAATTTCCTCTACGACGTTGAAAGCATAGACAACCATATTTACCTCTTCAATTAACCTCCTGACAGGTTTTGGATCTCTTCTGAGCCTATCAACTGCAATGGAATGCTGTGGAGCATTCACAGCAGCAGGTATATGACCACCTGCGTCAACTGCTTGTGGCACAGCTGGCAGGTCATGAGTTACCTGTGGCACAGCTGGCTGACCTAGGACTGGCTGTGGCACAGCTGTCACCTGTGGCACAGGTGCACTCACCTGTGGAACAGGTGCATGAGAATCACTGAGCTTAACTGAATGCTTCACCTCAGAGTTAGACTTCTGTCCACTGTCCTCAGACTCTCTGGGCTGATCAACTGGAACATCATTGATTTGTAACATAGCAGCCTCATTGAAGACAACACTTCAGCTGACTATCATCTTCTTGGTTTCAGGATTCCATAGCTTAAAGCCTTTCACACCAGACTTATAGTCAACAAATATGCATTTAACTGCCCTGGGTTCAAGTTCCCATTATCAACATGAGCATAAGCAGAGCACCCAAATACTCTCAGATTTGAATAGTCTGCTGAAGAACCAGACCAAACTTCAATGGGTATTTTCTTATCAATGGTTGTGGAAGGAGACCTATTGATAAGATGACAAGCAGTGGAGACATCTTCAGCCCAAAAATATCTGTTCAAGCCTGCATTGGACAACATGCAACGGGCCTTGGAGATAATGGTCCTATTCATACGCTCAGCTACACCATTTTGTTGAGGAGTGCCAGAAACAGTGTAGTGTCTCACAATGCCATGAGACTTGCAGTATGAGTTGAACTGTTTGGAACAGAATTCCATACCATTATCAGTTCGAAGCTTCTTAACTTTCTTCTCAATTTGGTTTTCAACCATCGTCTTCCCCTCTTTGAAGGCAGAGAATGCTTCTAACTTGTGTTTAAGGAAATAGGGCCAGACCTTTCTTTAGTCATCAATAATGGTCATCATGTAACGAGATCCACCAAAGGATGGCTTTCTAGATGGCCCCACAAATTAGAATGCACATAATCAAGAACTCATTCAGTTGTGTGAGTTGAGGTGATGAACTTCATCCTTTTGTGCTTGCCAAAAATGCAATGCTCACAGAACTTCAGGCTTCCACTATATCCTTCAAGTAAACCACGCTTGCTCAGCTCTTCCAGACCAGACTTACTCATATGCTCTAGATGCATATGCCAAAGGTTTGATGCATCAGAACCAGAAGCATCTTGAGGAATTACAGGGGTGGCATTGCCTGAGATTGTACTACCACGGAGATAGTATAGTCCACTCGACTTCCTCAGATCTGTCTTCATCACCACAAGAGATCCTTTGGTGATTTTCAAGCAACTATCTCCACCTGAATAATGGTACCCCTTACCATCAAAGTAGCTCAATGAAATGAGATTTCTCTTCATCTTTGGAATGTATCTGACCATCTGTCAGTGTTCTGATCATGCCATCAAACATCTTGATCTGAACTGAGCCAATGTCCTCTATCTTGCATGATGAATTATCACAGCCAAGAACTGATCCACCATTGCTTAACGGCTCAAAGGAACTGAACTGAACTAATCTCTGTGAGGGCACATATGATATGTGTAAGCAGTGTCAAGAATCCACTCATCGGTTGCAGCTCTCTGTCCAGTTGAACTGGCAACAGCATTCAAAAAACCAACACCTGTGTTGACAGCTGTGTCACAGGTGGGACGAAGATCTGTGTCACAGGTGGGATGGCCACCTGTGTCACAGGTGGTGCTGGCACAGTTGAGGCGGTCAGTTGTGTCACGACTGCTGGCAGAAATCCCAGCAATGACCACCAAAGACTCTACATCTGAGTTAGCAGAACAGTTGGCAGCGGCATCAACCTTATCTTTTGGTTTTGTGCCTTTCCTGTTCTCTTTGTTCTTCAGCTTGTAACACTCAGAAATGTCATGTCCATCACGTTTACAGTATCTGTAAAACTTGTCCTTTCCCCTACACTTTAATCTGCCTCTCTGACCTGTGGCACAGGCAGAGCTTCTTTCATGACCATAATTGGGGTTTTTCTTCTCAGATCTGCCTCGAACAGACAAGCTCTCAGCATGTGAGCCACTTGAATCATCAGACACCATATGTCTCATCTTCTCCTTGGAATGCAGAGCCTCATAAACCTCATGAAGAGTGAGAGTATCTCTGTTATACAGCATGGTATCTCTAAAACCAGAATATGAACTAGGCAGCGAACATAAGAGAATCAAACACAAATCTTCTTCATCATAACTAACATCTAATGATGCTAGATCAGCAACAATCTCCTTGAAGATAGAGATGTGTTCAAGTAAGTTACCTCCTTCCAGCATCTTATGCAGGAACAACTTTTACTTGAGGTGCATCTTGCTGGTCAGATCATTGGTCATGCAGATTACTTCAAGCTTCAGTCATAGCGAAGCAGCATGTGTCTCCTGGAGAACCTCTTGCAGAATGTTGCTGTGCAGATGGAGTTGAATTTGGGAAACGGCCTTGCGGTCCTTCTTCTTCTCATCATCGGACCAAGCAGCAACAGCCTTCCCACCAAAGGAATCCAAAGCATCCTCATAATTCGCATGAGCCAATAGAGCACGTATCTTGACTTGCCACAAAGAGAATCGAGTATCTCGATCAAGAAGCGGAAGATCAAACTTTATGGACGCCATCTTAAGAACAAGCAACCAAAACTCTGATACCACTTGTTAGTGTGGAGAGAGAAATGGGCGCACCAGAGGAAGAGAGAAATCAGAGTAGCGAAAACAAACATGGCAAGAATCAAGCAAAAGAACGCGCATGAAACAGAGCATAAACACACGATCCAAGGCACACAGGGATTTTACGTGGAAACCCTAGAAGGGTGAAAACCACGGACGCACGAAGACGTCAACTTCACTATGAATGAAGTCCTAACCCGTTAGGGATTTACAATGCTTGGCTTATCCCATAATGACTACAAGATAGGGTATATATAGTTACAAGTGGTTGAAGGGTTATCTGTGCTACTGCATGTGACACAGCTAATTAACATAAGCAGAACACTTAACATGCTAGCACTTGACTCAGGTGAGCTAACCCTACCTGTGTCAGCTACCTGTATCACAGGTCACAGGTGGCTGACACGGGTGGCTGACACAGCTAAGTGACACCGCTGGGTGACACTGCTGGCTGACACCGATAACGCAGAACGTCTTCTACAAAGAGGTGACAGGAATTTGAAGCAAACTCCAACAGGCTTCTTACCTGTCTTGGTAGCGTCCGCGGCGATGACGAGGAGCCAATGAGGGTGTGTTCTCATGGATTTGATCATCCAAATCTCACGACTTCTTATGCTCATGCTGCCTACCATTGCGACCTTTTCTAATTTGGGTCCTCGTCTCCGGAGTACTGGAGCAACGATATCGGCTTCCATTTATGCCAAGCTCGAGGCGTGTCTCGTGTCGATACCTGAAGGTGAAGCATTTGTCCCACTGCTGCAGGTAGGTTTTTAATATAGTGATTAAAGCCTATTGGAAATTATTTAAGCTTGTGTAGGATCTCAAGAGACCATGTTTGATGTTTTTTCTCTTCGGTGGATTTTCTGGTAGGTTGAGGACGATAAAGATAAAGACAGCAAGGATCTCATTTATTTTCTCGTTTGTATCTAATTATTTGTTTTGTCTTTTGTTAATAGTTAATATCAGAAATGTTTCCTAAAGAAAATTTAGAAACTTTGGACCAAGAAGGGAAGGGAGCGAATTCCTGATTCACGAGTTTGGAAAATCCTTTGTTTCATCTGCTCTTCTTCGCGTCTTCTTATTTTCGATTTCAAAAAAGAAGAGGTCTTTTATTTTCAATATGCTTTTTGTGATTGCCAACGCCCAGATCCACGTGGTAAACAAAAATGGGAACATCTACGCTTGTGTCACTCACTGGTTGCTGCTACATTCTCTGAGCATCCTCACCTGCTTATATCTGCCACACTATTCTTAGCGTCCAGATCCACAGTAGTATCAAGTGAAGCACAGATGACTATGTTCCCACTGAAATTATTTGGGAGAAACAACAAATTTTTGGACTGGTCATGGCTACGGCGAAAATATAGAGATCGACCCAAACCGTGTGCTATACCGTATGTAAACGTGGAAGAAGCCAAGATACAGCGAGGTGACCTAATCTGACCGAATCCGTGACATGTGGGTTATGTCTACAACGAAAATTTCGAGATTCCCAAAACCGTATCTTATCCCCCACGAAAAAAAAACAAAAGATCAAGATTCACCGATGTGCCCTAATAGGTCTGATGAGTCACAGAGACAAAATGTCAAGGTCCCCGAAATCGTGTGCTATCCGCCATCAAGATTTTGAGATGTCACTGCTACGACTAAGATGTAGCGATCAAGCAAGTGCGTGTGATATACCCTACTAATCCGTAGTTGCATTTTTTGGTGTAGATAGTTGCATAAATTTTTTTGTTGCTACCATTTACAGAAATTTTCATATGATCGACTTTCATGTTTTTTCGAACATGTAGCTCACGTTTCTTTCCTTCAAGGTTCTATTTTATTGTTTCACGGAAGTTTTTCATGCTATTACACACAATTTTAGAAAAATTTCACAATTTCATGGTTTTTTTTAGAAAGAGTGAGATACTATAGCTCATGGTATGCCAAGGGCAGCCAGGGTCTTCGAGGTCGACCAGCAAGACGGGATGCTGCGGGCACACTCGCCGCCACCAAGATCACCATGGCAGGCGAGTTCATGTCAAACGTCCGCGATGCAACCTCTTCGCAACATTCTCGGCAGCAGCGCACGCCTGGTGTACACGTCCACAGACTGGCGACATGGTGGAGCATACTTAGCGTATGAACGATAGGGTGTGCAAAGTTCATGTATATACGTAGTTCCACCAAAATATAATTCACTTGAATTTGCCACACTGTGAATGATAGTATTGGCAGGTACTCCCCTGAACAATAAATTTACGGTACCTCGGTTTAGATGCTCGATCGGCCAAGGTACCTAAGAAACATACCAGACCCACCTTAAGCGTTTCGTCGTCACCTCCCCTGATCGCCTGCCGCGGATACTAAAGAAAAACTTTATAAAACGTGTATTTCTTCTTCCGAGAATCTCTCCCTTTTATTAAGCGGGGTTGTCTCCTTTTATAGGCCAAAACGGTTCTAATGTACATATACACTTATAGCCCTAAGCAGTTTACAATTTTTCCCTTAGGCACACTACCTCGATGTGGTCCATACCTTTATCAATTTGTTGATATCTAGATCAATACTGAGAAATTTCAACACTCTGGTTCAGTAACTAATCGAGCCCAATCTCTCTTTTATAACACGACAAACATGAAAATGCAATTTGTGCTTCTGGTATGAATTAGAAGCATACGATAGAGGAGCACGGAAGCATGACACTAGATTCGTTCCCAACGGCGTGAACCCTGTACCCACGGCAAGCGCTGCAGCTCTGCGCGCCTAGAGACAGTGGGGCCTACATGTAACGGTTTCTATTTCTCCCATTGGCTTCTAGCCTTCTAGGCTCTTCCTTGCGCCATCAAACGAAATCGTCTGTGCAAGACCCGAGGGGCACTCTAACACGCCATTCGGCCGTCTCAATGGACCCCGGCCATCAACCTGTGAGAAAATAAGGTCTTCACGAAAAAGGATCACAGGACGAATGACTATGCGAGGACATAAAAACATATGTTAAGACATACGTAATAGGTGTAAATTGAGAGAATATGGTCCAAATAGAAAAACAACAAAATTGTTTGATGAGATCAAAAAAGTGTGATAACACCCATGAAATCAGAGAAAATTAGGTCTGAACGATAAAACCTCTCTAGGTGAAAATTGTCCGAAGACATCAAAATATGTGAGCTAATACCCACAGCTACAGAATCGGTGAAAATTGAGAAAGATCCCAGCGGAAAAACATCTTTGGGCGAAAAACTATGCAAGGACATCAAAAGTCGTCTACTAATACCCACATAATCAATTATAACTAAGAAAATGAGTCTCAACTAAAAAACATCCCAAGACGAATAACTATCCAATGACATAAAAAGTATGCTAACACATTCAAAATAAGTAAAAATTGAGAATATGAGATTGTGGTGGAAAAACAACAAAACTATCAGAGGATATCAAAAAGTATGCTAACACCTAAGGGATTGGTGAAAATGGAGAAAATGAGATCCTGATGGAAAACAACAAAAATAGTTTGATGCTATCAGAAAACGTGTGCTAACACCAGAAAATGGGTAAAATTTAAGAAAATGAGGTCTCAACGGTAAAACGTCTCAGGGTGAAAACTGTATGAGGACATTGTAGACGTGTGGGAAGGGGATGAGTTGTTTTATAAATAATATTTTTAAAATCAGAAATTCCAAATCTAGATGTCTGGACTCAAAAATTACAAAACTATGTGTCTGTCGGCCAACGGTTAGCCGACAACGCGTTTGTCAGCTAACCGCAGACCGAAATGACCGTTGTCGGCCAACCATTGGCTAACAACGGCGTTGTCGGCCAACCGTCGGCTAACAACGGCGCTGTCGGCCGACGGTTGACCAACAGCGCACCGAAAGCAGCGGGCCCCGTAGTCGGCCCCGGCCCGTCGCGTCGCGTCAGCTCGGTGCGTCGAGTCAGCCCGCTGTCGGCTGACCGTTGGCCGACAACGGCTCAATTGGCCAACTGTCGGCCGACAGCGCCCCATGCATGGCTTTTTTCGGCCTCCAGCGCCCCGTGCCCCCTATTCCCCTATTTCCCATCGCCTGCGCGTGTTCCAGAGAGAAAAGAGAAGAGGAGAAGAGAAAGAAAGGAAGAAAGAAGGAGAGGAAGAAGGAGGGAGAGAAGAAGAGAAGAGAGGAGAGGAGAGGAAGAAAGAAGAGAAGAGAGGAAGAAGAAGAAGGAGAGAGAGAAGGAGAGAAAAGAGAAGAGGAGAGGAGAAGAGGAAGAAGAGAGGAGAGGAGGAAGGAGAGAAAAAACCTCACCCGCGGGATAGAACTCGACATCG